>JAQBSW010002387.1:0-104532 GCA_029291075.1 Eudiplozoon nipponicum | reverse complement strand
TTCACGTCAAGGGCAAACAGAACTTCATTGCAGATGCCCTGTCCAGGCCAGACGTCTCTCTACAACCACCTTCGCCGTCACCATTCACTGTCAACTCCGTGGCACTCAGTGAACCTGCACTAACGCCAACTCTCCTGCGAACTGAACAACGCGGTGACATTCACATTCAAAGATCAATAGCCCGTCACCCAACCAAGTTCATATGCCGTCTGTGGGAAGGCTTACCAATTGTTTACTTCACGGGTACGCAGCCCAACAAGCCAGTTCTGCCGACCAGCCTTCAGAGAAAAGTTTTCGATTCAATTCACTCAATTTCTCACCCAGGAAGCCAAGCGACTGTCCGACTTCTTACAGATCGTTTCTGGGGTCACAGACTTAGGCAGAATGTTAAACGATGGGTCTCAGAGTGTGCTATTTGTCAGAAAAACAAGATCACACGACACACTCGTTCTAAGTTGCAACATTTTCGAACTACTTCTCGCCTAGCCATCGTCCACATCGACATAGTTCATCTGACAAAGGTTCAAGGTTTCAGCTACCTTCTAACTATGATCGATAGATTTACACGGTGGCCTGCGGCATTACCTCTTGGCACCATTTCTGCAGACGAAGTAACTAACGGTTTTATCTCTGCATGGATATCCAATTATGGTGTTCCCAATGAGGTCATCACGGACAGAGGCACTTGCTTCTCATCTGATCGTTTCAAAACCACCTTGCGGTACATGGGATGCATCTTACGCCAGACGACTGCCTACCATCCCAAAGCTAATGGCATGGTAGAGAGAATGCATAGGGAACTCAAAGCAGCTTTAGCATCCTCGTCCATTAATGGCAACTGGGTCGATGCACTACCTTTAGTTCTGCTGGCCATGCGTTCCCGTACTCGTGAATCCATTAAAACGTCTGCGTCACAACTCTTGTATGGCATGGATCTACGCCTGCCTAGTCAGCTCCCACGTCTACTACCGGCACAAGATGACCCACAAGACGAAGCTACCCGCCTTCGACTTCATTTCGGTAACATGTCCGAACAGCAGCCGAGACACACGCCTCGTCCAGTCTTCGTTCACCCACAGCTCCACAGCTGCAAGAGAGTACTCGTTCGCAACAATAATGCTGTTGCACCACTACAACCAAAGTATCGCGGTCCTTACCCGATTTTGCTCAGACAACCAAAATACTTCATCATTATGCAAGGCGCTACACCGACATCAGTAAGCATAGACAGGTTGAAACCGTTTATCGAACCGCCTGATCCTGAGAGCGTTCAACCTTCTACACACGTCTCAGGCTCCGTCTGCCCACAATCTCAATAGCCTGCTTTGTATAACGCGTAATTGATTTTTTTAACATTAACATTAACTATCAAAATTTTTTAACCTTACGTTATTTTTCGTATTTGTCTCACGTGGCATAACCAGCTGTTCTTAGGTAACAATTGTGTAGCATTTTTGAACAGTTCTTTGGCATTATGCCATCTCTGAGGCAATGTTCGTGTACATATTTTTATGCAGTTACCTTTGATTTTAATGTATATATTTTTACATTATAATGTATTTCTCACACATGACATTACACTGCCTATTTTGGTATGACCAGCTACTTAGAACTAACGCTTTCGTGTAGCAATACTAAGTAGTGATCAGCTTCATATCATGGTACAGGCCACTTTCAATGCATATCTCAACTTTATCTGTTTCACAAAGACCACTCTACAAATGTCATGACCACAACGTCGAGCACTCTAGCTCCTTTGGTCGTATACAAACACATTGACAACGATCCAACCTGCTTAGGTTTCAACTTAAACCTGGCAAATTCAGAGGCGATTTACCTCGAAATCTTCACGCTGCGGCTCCCAAATCTTACACTGCTCTATTTTGCCTCACGTGGTATGACCGACCACTAGAGCTAACAATTTGTGTAGCAATTACTAGTGGTTACCTGGCATCATATCATTGTTGAAGCAACCAACAAGCATATTTAAGCCCAGCATTTACGGTTCATCATATTTTTGCTTAACTCTTTTCGAACTCTGTCATACATTTCTTATCTAGCGTCGCAGAGAGGAATTCTTATTCCTTTTTTTTCAGAGAGGAAAGTGTTGTAACGACACAAATTAATTGCCGAAATATTGCGTAAATTAAATTAAATTTTATTTACGTTGCACCAATGAGAAAAAAGCGAAACTTGCCGTTAACCAATAGTGTGCAAGTAGACATATATTACTATGGCATGGTATTTAAGCACGGCAATTTACCATGCAAGTCAGTTGTCGCATTTGCATTCTGCTTTGCGTTACGCGTGTGCGTTCTGTCGGCTGTCAATACCTACGCTGGTGATTTTATTTGTTTCACCAAAAATTAGCAACATCCGCGACTCATCTTGTTGCGCTACAACCAGCGAGAGGAGCCAATTAATTCAGAACTTCAACGAAGTTTTCCACATCGTGATTACAACGCGACAACAGAAGGACCCACAGTCAGAGTCAACTCAAGGCTCTAGGACATCTTCACACTCTGAATAATTCAGGAGAACCACGACCAGGCCCTGTTAAGGGCCCCCTATCATAACAATATCTATATTTAGAGCACCTTAACCGAGTTTGTAATGTCGTACAGCATTTACTTGAAGCCGGGACGTTTACAGTTCTTATGATACTTTTTTACTTTCGCACATTTTTAAAAGATGTTTTCGTAAATGTGACAAATTTCTACGGGCATATTTATTATTCAGATTTTTCTATGTGCTTTTTAAAGTAATGTCACACACTGCCGTAACTATATTCAAAGGTTTATCTTATGTTTCTTTTATTCATATATTTGTTTTCCATGTGTGTATTTTTCTGTTTAGTCTTCTGTATTACACACACATTCCACAAATTCACTTTGAACAAAAATTGCAGTTCTTTTCTAAGTAAGTTTCTGTTATTTATATACGCTAGTCCAAAATGTAGACTTTTCGGTAGGCCTCTTGAATGGGATTGTCCTTTTCCAGCTTCGACATTTAAATTCAAAGGCTTTTTGGGATTTGGCCAAGCGTATGACTTTTTTCTTCACTTGTCCGTGCCCATACATGCTGTCAACAAACAACCCGGTATGTTTCTTTTATGATGTCCAATTTAGTTATATTTAATATATTTCCAAAACCGTGGAGTTCTGTTCCTTTTCAGTGTTGGTTCCAACATAGTTCAGAGGCTCTGAAATCACTAAGTAACAAAAATACCATAGACATATTCACATTTGCAATATTATTAGAAGAATCATAAAATTGTAAACATGTAACCACATTATTTTCATAAATTTCCCTTATACTAACTTTTCAAAGTCCTCGGTTGGATGACTTGCATCCTCAAATTTAATGCTGCTTTCCATTTCAATAAAAATCATATTTATTGCACAATATATATGAATCCAGAGTTTTAATGCTCTTCACTCACTCGTTTCCGTAGTTACCTTTAAGAAGGTAAAGACCTTAAAACAGGAATGCAAATCAGTTTACCATCCAAACAATTTAAGATTCTATGAAAGATGAAAATGATTGTGGGCAATTAATAATAATAATAAATTTATTTGGAAACAAAGGCCGACAAGCCCAACAATTGAAATGATGAGGTACAAATCAAAAATATGATATGTAAAGTTGAATATAATTGGGACTAGCAAAGTATATACCCATAGGGGAGGAGGGAGTTGAGAAAGAGATGTCCTTTCATCAATTTCGTGATAGATCGTTCTGATGGAATGGAGATTCCATTGAACTAGGAAGAATCAACTAGATAGAAGAGAGTCTGCACGCCAGTGTCGCATGCAGGGATCATTGACTTCAGTTGAGCGATGTTGCAGCTGATGGAAAGCGTGCAGGAACCAGCGTCCGATGAATACCAGATGGTCCAGTAGACTTTTTGAGCTTCCGATTGTTTGCTGAAACAAAAAGAAGAGATTTAGTAGAGCAGATTGTGGCATAGCAATCAATATTTGGATGCGGTAGAATGAAAACGAGAATAAAAATGTTATAGGTGAGTCCTTATTTAAGTTTGAGAATCAAAGGCGAATAGTTGAAAGAAGAGGCTAGCCCGAAGAGACTTCACGCTCCGAAACTGGATAATAGCCTAGGGATAGAACGAAGTGTTATGGGTTAATGAGTAATCAGATTCGCTTCCAATCAGACTTCTCGCATAGTAATTTGTTAAAGAAGTGATTGTGAGCCGCCTTTTTAAATTCTTGATAGGATATGAGCTTTATTTCCGCGGGAAGAATGATGAATACACTTGTGGCTTTGGAGAAGATATAGATTTTATTAAATACGATGGGAGTGTGGTTGGATTGGATTGAAGAGTTGCTATGGCGTGTAGCATAGTGGTGACTTGGGTGAGCAAAGTTGGACAGTGATAGGCAAGTTGTGATCTTATGAATAAAATAAATGACTCGAAGTGCAGTCATGACCTTTGGAGATAGAGAAGTAGCAGTGGTTAAGGACACTGACTAAGTTGGTGGAAGAAGAGCGGCCATTCACGAAGCCATGTTGATCGTCGAGGAGATAGAAGTTGTCCTGAGACTTAATAAAAGGATAGATTAGTAATGTAAGTCTCATTACTTACAGACCAGACAACCACAAAGATGGGTTGATGACATAAAAATGATTTTCAAATTAAAAAAAAATATTTACCGATCCAATTGATATTCTGTCTTGGCCTGGTGGGTGTTTACAGAGAAATTAAGGGAAACTTATTCGGATTCGAAGGATACTTAATTGGCAAGGAACCATCTAATTTCTTTGAGATTTTTAGCGAAAGTGCTTCAAATGATGTATTTACTTGCAAGGCCAACTCAAATAACTGACTTATTACATCAGGAAAAGATAGTAAACCAATTTTTATCCGAATTCAATGACAAATTAAATACGAAAGCTTTTTGGCTTCATATCTGCCAAAATGTTATTACTAGTTGATATGTGGCAGAATGACCAGCAAGATTAAAAATCACGTTGGGTGTATGTGATACATTAAATTGGAGTGGCTAAAGGCACTCAGAAGATTATATAAATTGTGTCACTATCAGGAATTACAGTCGTGTACCTTAAGTGCCGACTCGTAACGAGAGCTTTAATCGACAAATTTCAAAATCTCTCTTGATCCTACAGAATGAGGTCAGTATACTATGACGAGATGTTTTTCGGAAACACAAGACCGAAAGCTTAGACAAGGGGTCACATTCTCCAGTAAGTTGCTGTTTATAACAGCAACAAGTTTCTCATTATGGAGGAACTAAGTCTTTTAACTTCTTTATAGACATTGGTGTCGCGATGAGCATAGTTCTATCTGATATGGTATAATTTGGTGCCCCACATTCGATTATCGGCAATGGACTGCCAACGGGATATAAATTATGGTAAAGAGCATCAAAGAATTGTCGCTGGCATTTGAGCAGAAATCATCTTTTGCGCAGGATTTTCTGGTCATTGACATAAAAGGTAACATCATTTGGATGGATTTTTTTATCCATTTGTAATTGGCGTTACATCCAAAGACCCGGATTATTGGACAAAGCGGGGGCAGTGACGTATACTGCAACTGGGACTTCAGGGTTAACGTCAGTTATCCTACTCAGATACGTCGTCGCCGAGGACATGGTACAAATAGTAGAGAAACACGTTTAAGTGTTTCAATCGTTCAATGCTAAGTGCAATGGGCTAGAGACAGGAATAGAACACAAAACTGAGTTTATGATACAATTATCCTGTTCGCCTAAGGCTCAGCCGTTAGTGCAGCATAAACAAAAAATGGTTATCGAAGAATGTTAACGATTAATGCAGTAAAGAATTTTTAGACGTTAAAAGACTAATTTTGCAACTCCGATAGTAAAACCCGAACCGGGACAATGGAGGGCTTGTGGTAATTATTGATTATTGAACTTTGTAACAAATGGTGATTCGTATCATCTATCGAACAAGAATACATTGCTTAGGGATATAGAAGAGTATATATATAGAAGAATATGACATCCCAGGAAGACTTACTTATGTTATGTTATGTTATAAATGGGTATTACGATAATATGTACCAGTTAGGGTCACTAAAGATCGTCGTAGTCAATTAATGTTTGGGTTATTTATCAGGTCGTTCAGTGCCATGAGATTGAAGTGCCGCACACACATACAATATGTTTGACGTTATAATTTTGGTAGAAACATAGCTTCACAAAAACATTGTTGATAATGAAAATATTAGGCCAAGTTACGCCATATTCTGTAAAGACGGATCACTGAATAAGCAAGCTGGGGAGTCTTAATATACTGTTAAGCTTTATTCCATGCGAAATTGATACAGACTAGTGCATATAACACTGAAATTGACTTTTTGTTCGTCCAAAATTATTTACTGGTTTTAACTGTGGTTTATAGACCACCATATGCGTGCATAACTGGTGCTACTTAGTTCATTATGATCTTCTAATTTATTTTAGACTGAGACATGAATACGTTTCTATATAACAGACGTTCCATTGCCTTGAAATTTACTTAGCCAAATGATTTTTTGTAGATTTTTAGTTTGCCTCACACCTGTGTGTTGTCTAGCTAAGTATACTAATAGTATTTTAATCCTCATTTTCAGAAATCTCTAAATATTTGTGTGCTTAAATTATTATTTTTGTTATTCTTATCACACTTTCATCATCTTGTTCTTATGGTTATATAACTGTGAAACATTATATCATTGAGTTTTGTATTAATTTGCATAATGTTGTTGATGATGATGATGGGTAGTAAAAGACCAAATTGTCTGCCTGGATGGGGTTCATGTGCGCATCATAGTTCCTAGTTGGAAACTCTGCGCAATATGGCATTGAGTCGAGCACAGTGGTGATCTTGTTGAAGATTTCTATTAGAATCATTTGTATAACTACCTTTTTTAGTTTGGCAGAGTTAGCTACGAGGCGGGTTTCTGTTTTTGATAAGATACTTTGAAAACTGCAAGTAAGCTCTATTGCCAACATTGCTTTGCCTTTAAGCTGATTTGGCCATAATGTTGTTGTACATAAATTAATTTTGCATAACTTTTGTGTTTTACCTAGGTAAGTATTCTCATTTTAACTAGATCCCACCCTCATATATTACTCTCCTCTAATAATATATTTGCCTAAATTATTTTGTCATTATTATTACTGTTTTTTTTAATTTGTCTGTTTCTAAAAATGTTATAGTTATATGATGGTGAAACATTAGTGGCTAATGGTTTTTGCATTAAGATGCATGACAATGATGATGTCAGTGTTATAACGTGCTTTTAAGTGCTTTTAATAAACTTCTTAACTGGAAAATATCCTATATATTCTCTAATAATGATCACTTGCTAATCATAGAAGAACAAACTTGCGGTTCGGTACGCTTAGATAATGTTTATTTAGAACTGAAATTTGTCAATTGATAGACTTATGAAGTAGTAAATTACTATAAGGGATTGGACTACAGACCAATACTTCTTCGATGGAATAATCTGAATATAGAAATGCAAAAATTTTATCTGAGAACACATATATTAAACATTCCATAATTATCTGGGAACTCTTTCGAAAAATTAAGTGAACCGGTTTTATGATTGTTTTTATAATATATTCAATAATACTTTTGATTCTTGTGTATCTGCATTACTCTATAATCCAATTCATCTCTGTTCCCTTGCAGATGTTATACTGAAAAAGGTGGATAGATGATTGTGTAAATTAAAGATTAAACGGAGATAATATAATGAAATGTGCTCTAAATAACAGAGTTAAGAAAAGGACGCTACATATGATTGACAATGAAATTAATTCATTACTACCGAGTATCCGTCAAAAGCAAGAATAGATTATATCAACCGAGCTTAAGAGCAAGCCAAGGTTAGGATACAAACTTCTGAATGAATATACTAAATACAAGGTGAAAGAAGAACTTTCATCACCGATTGATAAACGAGATAGTGGATTTATTTGCGACCTGGGGGCGTTTGGTAGTTGAATTTTTAATACTCAGAATGAATGCCATATGAGAGAACTATCTGATCTTCTAGATAACCAGAAACCACAGCGTGTTATAGATTGTTTCTCACTAGTAAAACTAACGTTAAAAGTAAAATCTAGAAAACAAAAAATATTAGTATATCGGTTGATAACTTACTTCAATTATCTTTATCCTTTTTTGAATACGCTCTGCGTTTTTTAAACAAAATATTGAATGATGATGCAAAACCACTTAGTATTCTAACACCAGTGACCAAGTCAATGCCTTAAGTTAGTAGGCGAACGAATGCCAACAATTATAGCCTAATTTCAACTATCCTTTCATTTGTGAAGAGAACTGAACATCTAATACTGAATAATTTGGACTTTATTTTGCCAGCTGACTTTGATTCTTGCCAGCATGAATTTACGAAAGATTGATCTACAATTTCGAATATTCTATCCATGTTAAAGTATTTCATATTGCTATTCGAGAAGAAGTCAGCATACGCGCGCAAGAGGTTTAAAAATCAGTGATCACTGTATAATTTCTCTAGAAGAAAACATACAACGTATGTAACGTTCGAATTAAAGTAGAAAATAATTTAGCAGCTGCATAAATGGGGTCATCCTCCCGTTAGATCTACTATCAGGTTGTTAACTGATAGCTATTAAACTCAGTATTTTGCGGTGTGTAAGCATTCAGGTTATCAATGCCGCGTTTTGCGTACGCGGGTAATAGCTGGTATTACGTAGGTTACACAAATATCCGATTTTGTCATCATTTCCAATTTGTTTGTTCTTGATCGGGTTGACTCGTTTTACTTCAACGGAAATGCGTGGTTCTATCAAAGACATCTTTGTTTTATCGGCGACGCTCGGTGCCTACTCTCCAGCAATCATACTCCATCAGTACCAAACACCAGATCGCCAATAGCAGATTAAGCAAACTTGTTATTTTAATGATTTCTTGAATTTTAACTATAATACTACATTTGTGTGGTTGAACAGAGGCCGGACTACTGTGGTTTGTAAGATACCTTTATTTAGAAACTGTTGTATTATCTATTTTGTTCTATCAAAAGACAATACATTATATCTGTATATCTATCCATTAAAAATACATGTAAAAATTGGTCGAATGATTAAGTACTTCAAATTATACATTATATACTAATTATAATTTATATACAAATTTTAATAGAACGAATTATTAATTCATACTTCATTGTATATATTTAATATATAATTTAATAGTCTTTCCTGGTTTACATATGGTCTATTGTTACATTATATTTGATTGATCAGGTGGTTTGAATATGAATAAATAATTCTAATTATAATAAAAAAAGAACAAAACAGAAGCGTGCTTTTAACGACGAAATTATGAGAAATATTTAAGGTAACACATTTGCATCTACCAGCATTTAAAGTGAAACAGCCGTTAATGTCAACCCTAAATAATATACAGAAAATATTATTTAACATCATACTTACGGAAATTGTCGATCAAACTACATAGGCCGGTCGATCAGACTACTAATATCTAAAGTGAAAAGAGATTGCTAATTAAACGCATGTGTCAAATCGATTGGTGAATACACGTCTGAAATTGCACAACAAGTTAATGAAAGTTCGTCCGCATTTTGGCCAGATATTGACTTTTAAATACTTTCCAAATGTAATACCGGAAAAGAATTAGCAATTTATGAGGTAATGTGAATAATCAAATTGAAAACCGACATGTGCGATAAGAAAAAAATGTGTTCAAGTATTGAACATAAACTGGACTTAAAACATTTAAATAATTTAGCATTCTCTACCCGTTTGTCTTTTGTTTATATTTCTTTTCGAAGGCCGGAATGTATGGATTTGTTCGAGTAACAGATGTTCATAAGTAGTTGTAAATCTCAATTTCGACAAAATTTAGCATTTCATGCAATTCATGGTGTTGATGTCATGTACCGACTCAGAATTATAAAATCCATTGTGTTGGTACCGATTACAGACACGGTATATATTATATAGTGAGTTGGCTTCGAAGTCACATTGTCGAAGTCTTCATTTGAAGTTAACTCCACTATTCTTTAAATCAAGTTTGCGAGCTTGAAAGAAGCACTAATCCACATTTATTTAACCAGTCCTCGACCAACATAGCAAAACTACCGCCAGTCGTACGCACTGACGCATTTCGAACTTCCATGATCATCATCAGAATACGACGGCAAACTGACAAGCGAGGATCAAACCGCATTACATATATATGGAAAGCAAAATCAGATATGCGGCTCTCACCTCTAGTAGTCTCGAATACATTTCCAGTAAAGTACAATGTATGCGAGACTACTAGAGGTAAGAGCCGCATATCTAAATTTGATTTCCATATATATTCAATGCGGTTTGATACTCGATAGTCAGTTTGCCGTCGTACTCTGATGATCATCATGGAAGGTCGAAACGCGTCAGTGCGTTGCGGCTGGCGGTAGTTTTGATATATTGTTCGATGACTGGTTAAATTCAATGGGATTTGTGTTTACTTCAAGCTCGCAAACTTGATTTAAAGAATTGTTACCACCACCCGCGAAATCAATTATTTTTTAACTCCACTATTGCTTGAATACACATTCGAACAGGAGATGGTATCGTCTAGGTTTTCCACATTTATTGACAAATATGTTATGGTTATATGTTATAGTCGCAGCTCCTACTGATGAGTCGCCAGTAAGCATGAAACGCATGATTACATGAGATTATACCTTTTATTCTTGCTGAAATTGATTTTTCCTTCTGATTCTATTTAATCTAATTTATTACTGTGTAAGTAAAACCCTACTGAAAAATTCAAATATATATATATATATATATATATATATATATATATATATATATATATATATATATATCATTCAAATTCTTCCTGTGTGCAAAAACAAGAGAATTTTTGTGAGATACAAGAAACATTTCTTTCGCATAATCTCCTCAAATATCTACTAATGAACATATAAATAAATTGGAAAGCAAAACAAGATAGAAATATGTGAACATAGAGAGAGTGTAAACATTGGAAACCAATCAATTGCGTGCATCACATCTAGTTCAAGCTCAATGCCTGTATATGCTTCTTCTGCTTGCATAAATCTGGCTGCAATTTGTTTATCCATGCGGCTTCATATGTGGCTTGCTCCCTTTTGTTTTTTGCATTTAGTAATTACTTTGAATGCTACGTCTGGGGAACAAAGTTCGATGTTTCGATGATTTGTTGCGCAATAGCACACGTGTATCCACCATTTGATTTAAAACATGCATTTAAGTTACAATGTTCTCTCATTCGAGTAATTGACCGTCTGGTCGAACGGCCTACGTAATTGATCGACAACTTGCGCATGTATATTGGTAAACTATATTTGATACCGACATTAACAGCTGTTTCTCTTTGATTGCTGGTGAATGCAAGTGTGTTACCCTAAATGAAACTCGTAGGTTAGCTGCATTAAATGTGCGTGTTAATGCTGCTTCAACTTTCTTTTGTGTCAGATGGTTAATTACTCGAATGAGAGAACATTGTAACTTAAACGCCTGTTTTAAATCAAATTGTGAATACACGTCTGCCATTGCGCAACACATCATCGAAACAGGCCCAGCCATATACGAAGCCTTATAGATAAAAAAATTGCAGCCGGATTTATGCAAGCAGAAGAAGCATGTACAGGCATTGAGCTTGAACTAGATGTGACGCACACAATTGATTGGTTTCCGTTTTTCACACTCTCTCTATGTTCTCATATTTCTATCTTGTTTTGCTTTCCAATTTATTTGTATGTTCATTAGTAGATATTTGAGAAGATTATGTGAAAGAAACGTTTATTATACCTGATAAAATTTCTTTTTGATTTACACACAGGAAGTGTACAATGAATTTTATTAAAGCTCGCATTTCAAAAAGATTATATATATATATATATATATATATATATATATATATATATATATATAGCAGGTCTCCGCAACAAACAATATATAATTCACGAGATTCTTACGTTCTTGCCTGTTTCGTTTTTAACCTAACAAACACTATATAATTTTGCAGCCTTCTTTCGTGCAAACAAATTGTTAAAGTTATTCGATTAACCTTTAAATGGTTCTAAATAATTCCAAAGGGTTATTGTATTGCATGTTTTAAAAGATTTATTTGAGGAATTATATTTAAGGTTTGCTGTTGTTAGTTCCATAACATTCCCAGAATGCTACTACTGATATTAAATAACATGTGCAGTATAATATACGGTTGATTCACTGCTGCACATATATGAAATTTATAACTGAACGCGGGTTGTGAAAGAGTGCAACATTTCCTATTCCACCGGATTACTTTCTGTGTCCGTCAGGATATTGATCTTTATCTTTCAGTTATGTTCCCAAGTGGTATTTTTACGAATTATTTTTCAACAAGAAGTATTGATCAATTAATATAAGTTGAATTCTTATTTCTGACATGCGCTTATTAGCGCTTTCGATAATACATGCTAATTTAATATACACAAGAACATACATAGCATATTATGGATTTTTTGTCATTTTAATTTCATGCTAGAAGCGGTGAAGATCATGATAAGTCTTTTTGATGAAACGAACAGTACACTCTATCAGTCTCGAAAAAATGTGAGTTGACCAGTTTTACATTTAATTTACAGTTTAATTGTTGATTATTAAATTTGTCGGTGGACAAGTTGGTTAGTCTTAAGATTATGCAATGTGTTTTAAGTCATGTGCCTGGAATGATATTTTTAACTAATTGATTTTTATTTGTAGAAAGTTTTATTGCACCCGCGTTTTCAATTAGTTAAGTAGTGTGGTACAAACGGCCGTTGATGCATACTAGACTTGTTCGTATGAAATAATATGGCAATCAAATCATAGTTTTATATTACATTATTCACACATTTATACTACATAATTTCTAAAGTGCACTATCTCCGTTCAGTTATGGGTGAAAGAAAGACGTTAAAAAGTGTACGAACTCCATTGTTTTATCAAAGTTATCTTAGCTGTAAGGCTATGTCATGATTCATTTTTTACATTGTCAGTATAATTATATATATAAATATATATATATATATATATATATATATATATATATATATATATATAGCACCTCAATAGCCTCTGAAAACAATAATTTTATTCTGGTATGCATGTGGCGAGGTGTTACTGGCGCCCTAAACGCAAGATATTCTGGGTATGTGGTGTTCATTAGCCTTGAGATATAGACCGTTTCAAAGAAAGGAAATTCCAAACAAAATTCATTAGGCGGGTGATGTTTTTCCTTCTTTAGTGGTAAGCCATCCTAAATTATGATGACGGAATACAAATCACCCATCCACACTTGGAATGTATGACATTGGATTTATTTATGGCCCACATATAAGCGATTGGCCCAAAAGATAATGATTCCAAACATCATCGGCCTGTGCGCAATATAGAATGTCTTATCTGCTGAGTCTTTCAGAGTGGATTAACGAAAAACGTTACGGTAGATGAGCATGAAATCGAAGTTTCAGTGTGGAAGGCCCAATGGATAATACCTATATTGTTGTTTTAGCGTCGGACAATAAATGTTGATGGAGCTTACTTAGAACTTTCAATGAAAATTCAATTAATGCCAGATGGATCCTAGCTTTTATTGTAGACGGCATAAATATACATGGTTATATGCAATAGCTCCAGGGATAAATAGGAAGTAGGTGACTGGCCAAGTTGACCCTTTCGTACTGGAGTAGAACATAGCATGATATGCACATCGGGCTTCTAGCAGCGTTTTTCTTGTCTTCGCGTGCCGTTTAAGCTTCAGGATAGTTTATCTATAGTCTTTTGATATATGAAGGGTTTTGCTTAACAAACTAATCGGCCTTTTACGGTTGGCAATCTGCAAAAGATTGATATCAAAATTCTTGTTCTCCAGGAGACCAGAATGTCTTCGAGCTTCGTGCAGTGTGACACATTCTGGCGCAGCACTCTAGAAAAGCGGTTTTACTAACATTCCAATGCGAAAGTAATAAAGCCGCGTATGATATTACCGTTTTTCTGTCCGTTATTACAGAAAGAGACTTAGTTGACTGAAGACCTGCAAGCTCTTGTAAAAGTGTATGTGCAACATCTCAACAAATTGGTAATAAAAAGAACAATTTCTTTGAAACGCTACCAAATATGCCTTATGGCCGTGAGTGGCACTTGAACATACTAGAAAGTTACATTGATTTCATTGTCAAACTAGGTCAAGGGCTGTATGAAGATAGACTCTGGCTGAAAATAGCCGTTACAGCGACATAAGTCTCTTCAATGTTTACCTGATTATCAGGTAAATATTATATTCCGTGTCGCGCAACATGTTTCTTTTAAATCTCTTCAATGTTGTTCGTAGTATTAGCCAGGTCGTGATTAACTCAATGATCCAGCATCTGGCACATGGCGTAGCGATTTAAACCGTGTAGATGAAACAGTGTCATGTTATTGTATTACGAGAAATATTGGTAAGGCAAAGATTATTATCCACAGTCCAGAAAGGAAGTGCGTGTCATTGATGCTCTACTGGTTCAAAACTTTAATCTGACTACAGCCTTTTTTCTCGAGAATCAGATTGAAATTTCACTCCATCGGGCCGCCTCGTAATATATCTTAATATCTGTCCATGTCAGATTGATACAAATGTATAGAAAACCTTCAGGGATGCCTACGTTTCTGCTGCGTCATCCATAACTACAGCCAGTAGCTTACTAAACAGTTGCTGAGACCCTGCGAATGGGGAGCTTAATCCAGCCTCGGCTCGTCTTCAGACAAACTCAAAAGCGTGTTTGCTATCTATACTAGCACAAAAGCGTGGTATCATTTAAAAGCGTTTACTGCCAGCCAGTCAATACTGGCCTAATTATGCTGAGTTTGAAGCAGCGTCCAGGTGTAAAAACCAATTCTAGTTGTACCCATAAATTAAAAGTATTAGCAATTGTCATTCAGGTAAGAGTATACAGACGCCGCCACTTTTCGAACCACAACTCGTCAAAACTTTCCAACATCTTTAAACTCCATCGTATAATATAAACAGCGTGGTCGTAAATAAATCGATTCATCGATACTGTTAATTAATGGATGTTGAAACTCCATCTTTTGATGAAGTCGAAGTGATACACAGTTTAATGAAGGTTGGTAATACCGCCAGATTCCGATAAGTAATGGTAAAGAGCAATCTTTACTAGCCAATTTCCCTAATATGAATGGAGTATTTAGTACAGAGTGTGTGCGAGGTTAGAGATTTGAGTGCCGGTCCATTAAAAAAATGATATTCTAATTTAAGCCAACCATTATGATATATATTTTCTCCGTGCTGTATCAAATTTTTCACTGTTAAATTTAAAAAAATCCATCAGTGAATAGCAAGAGAAGTGACTGGCCAACCCGGACAGCATCCAAGCGTAAAAATGTATTTTAATGTTATGCTTAAATGTGAAGTACTTTCAGTGATCTTTTTGTCAAGGAAATACGAGCATTTGTGAAGAGCCAGAGAATCTGACTAAGCCAACCCAAGTAGTACTTCCACTGGGAGTGTTGTCTGTACCAAATTCATGAAGTTCTCCATATTTGAATTGAGCCACTGGTATCAATGGCCAACCTTGGTTAATTTTCTTAACTAATCGGTCGCTGCTGAGTTTACGCCGCAAAAAATATTTTTGATTATTTAAAACCTGTTCTAATTTCTCATTGGTATGTATTCGCACCAATAGCGCACTTTCTCACCTGTTTACATATGTCACTATCACTCAAAATGGATGTGCCATTTCTGTCATCTAATTCAATTAGTTTTTCGATACTTCCTTTGCTGAAGTTACTGTAACATAATCTGGGGTAAATATTGGAGGTGGTGGCAAACTGGATTATCTCGTAAACGCTGTAGATGCTTTTCTGCTGGTAGAAAAGGAATCATTAGTCTCGCCCAAGAAATATCCATCCGATACGGTCTGGAATAAAATGTCACTAAAGCAGTCGTTATGGTCGTTATTGAATCAAAGCATATGCTTGATCTAAGTGACATCCCACTGATGTTTGTCAACGAATTCGTCTACCTGTTGAAACTAGACGGACTTGCGCCTGCAAAGATTTGCATGTGTTTGATTCCAGCTGTAGCCACCTTTTGCACATTATGAAAATGACTATGGTATAGCTGGTATATTTAACTAGTCCATGGCCTTCCTGTCAAGTATGCTGTCAGTGTTCTTTTATGCTGCGTAATTTTGGGAAATAAACGCCTGTAACTGCCAGCACATGGACATTTATATAATTGAATGTTTTCTCTTGGTATTTAGCAGGCATTTGCCAGCTGAGCGTCAGGAGACATTAATCAAGAGGACATTATACTAGCCAACCAGTTATATTTGGACGCACTTGAATGTATAGTTACCATCAAATATTGCTATTTAACGCTGGATTTGATGGTTGTAGCTCTGTGCCTAAAAGCCACTTATACACTGTATCTCGAGCTAGCAGGGCAAATTTTATGGAAGGCTGGAATTACAGAAGTATTAAATCAGAAAGTTTATGGCTGAAATATATTATTCGTGATGTCAATCACTTGATGACGCTGCACTGTACGTTCAATAACTAAGATACACTTTTGTTGACGAAAATCTGTAAGATTTCTTTGGTAAACAGGGTTCAATCTTCAATCCTAGTTAATTGTACCTTATTCATATAGTATTTTCTACAGCCGGCCACTCGGAAGACCTAGATCTCCGTTTGCGTATGTGGTAATATATATATATATATATATATATATATATATATATATATATATATATATATATATATATATTGTGAAACGTCAATATCATACTTGTTTTAGTAATTTGATCATAAGCCTTCTGATGTGTTGTGGACCGATGAAGGATACCGTTATATTTTAATCTGTGGAATCGATTGGAAACAAACTTGTGTTTACACAGCACAGATCAGGCAAAATTTTTTAAAGCTTGCTTTGTAATATACATTTCAATCGTTCTATCATTTCGCAAATGCAGCCGATCACTTACATGTTTAATCACGCTAACGCACACACACAAGATAAATTACGATAGAAAAACTGATTGATCATTATTTTACTAGTCATATTATACAATCAAAAGTCTTTAACACACCCTATATATGCCTTTTGTGTGTATTTTCTGTTATACAACCAAGCTACAAACGGGTAATATACCCAATTAATAGAAACGCATGATATAAGCGATTTTAATAGAGCCAGTGTGTCCGTCGTCGCCAAGCAGCTACAAATTCTCGCTCTCATAAACGCCCTAACAATGCTGCAACAATAAACCGAAGAATACTGAATTATTACTCAAATATTGTCACTTTAAATAGACATAGTAGATGAAAGCCAGCCAATCATATTTGAGTTAAATGTTCGACCAATGAAATACTTTCGAAACTTTAAATTCCATAGCTTCGCGTATTCTAAATTGAGAGAATGTTTTAAACCAATTTGAGTTTAAGCATTTCAACCTTTAATTCTTGTCAAAATACCTAATTATATAGTAAAATACACTAAAATTAAATTTTATTGCATAATGTTTTATATTGGTAATATTTTTTCCGGATTCTAACCTTTGATATTCATAAATACATGCTTTTGCGATTATGTACCTTTTTATAATACTCCAATATATTTAAGCGTCTTTAATGATATTTAGTGGTTATTTTTTTAAAGTTTCATATGCCTAATGAACAATCGCCAGTGGTTATGCTCAATGCGATCCTGCGCTGGCCAATTAACTTTCTAATGGGCGGCTGTGATTCTAAAGAAGTTATTATTCCAGTAATCAAGAATTATTATGGTAATCATGTAAGTTATTTTGTTTCAGATTGTTTAAGTAAATAAGCGTATGTCTTTTACTATCGGCTTTTTCCGTTAAAGATATTTATGCGGTAGTTAAGCTTCAACCTGTATTTAGTATAAATAGTTTAATCGTCTGCATTATTACAGTTTCTATTTACTTTGCTATAGGTTGCCAATGTAAATCTTAACTATGTTTTATCCCCTTGACTATTTTTAGCTTTTTCAGGTTTAGGTTTGGCGATTTTTGTGTATTTTGTCTTTTATAAAATTTATAAATTTGGTACAATTATTCATTTTAAAGTCCATATTTTATTACTAAAATGCGACCACAATAAAATTGTTTTGTTTCATAGTGACGATACACTATTTGTAATATATTTTGTATTCGAAAGCAGCTATGTTTATTTTTATAGGTTTTTATTATCTGACTTGCATTTCGCAACATTCGTTGTTTCACCTTTTTTGTACTTAACTGAAATTTTAGCCACATTCTCATGGGAGGGATTTAATAAAGTTCGCATTGCTAAAGAATTGATAAAAATGTATTGCAATTGTGTACGCCTGATATAAATGAATTTGAAACGTGTTTTCTTTAGTCCGTAATGTGGCAATCTAAAAATATTTTTCCTCGCGTACGTAATTTATTATTGGTCGACAAATACTTGGGCAAATATCTACTTTTTGTCTCAAAGAATTTGTCTTTTTGGATTTTTTGTCGAAAGAGATACGGCTTGATCGCAGAAGAATAATTTGTATTAACGCTGTGATTTGCTTCCAGTCTGTCTGTTTTTTATCGTCATCTGACAACATCTGAGAAATGTCAAACACCATATCATCCAAGTTGCAGTAACTTCTCTGTTTTGTGCAACGGATGAACATAAATTTTACTGCTATCTATTTAATGTTAAATGGTACTTATTATCACCCGATAAATGCAAATCGTTCTTATTGATTACTGAAATTAACGATGGCTAGAAATTATTTTTACTGCAGCAAAAAACTTACCTTTTCTTCGTATGTAGCTTTCATGTAGATTTTTGTAAACTTGTTACCACAGATGAATCCTGTGTTTGGCGGTTCTATCGAGCTGGAATCACACCGTCTGAAATGGAGCTCTGCGAAGTTACGTTTCACCGCTCGCCTTCATGGTCTACGCTACTTGCTATACCATTGGTTTTTTACTTCTATTATTGTCTTCCTGTTCTTTTTTCATACCATCACCAGTATCATTCTAATCATGTTTGGTCTGCTTTCAAAATTTAAGACGATGCATATAACTAATTTATTTATTCCGATAACTGTACGTTTGCGAAAATTGCTTATTCCGCATAAAACCCCGTAATAAAAGGTAGTTTGATTAAAATTTATTTTGTTTCGCTCAGATAGAATTGTAAGTAACACTTGGATTAAACTTTTCTCTAACACATAAAAGTGCTTATTTGCGGCAGTTGAGTTGATTTACCTTTTTAACTTTGATTTAATCACCTTTCGCAAAGAATGCTAATAAAAACCAGTTTTCAAGGTGACGGAACGGCCACAATGTGGTTTACTTTCCTATGGCTGTGAAACAAAGAGCAATGGTACTTTACCTGGGTAAGTTTACGTTTGGCACCAAATTTTAAAGATGTATGAGTGTTTTAATTATATTTACAGTTTAATGGCATTTATCTTGATACCTCAATTGTAAATAAAACTTTTCTCAAGATTCCTCGTGAAATTTCCAACAATTTATTAATGGATAAACTAACTTTCGCATAATCTATATTCCATTA
Organism: Eudiplozoon nipponicum; assembly: GCA_029291075.1. NCBI lineage: Eukaryota > Metazoa > Platyhelminthes > Monogenea > Mazocraeidea > Diplozoidae > Eudiplozoon > Eudiplozoon nipponicum. Next base: position 84,901 of record JAQBSW010002387.1, on the reverse strand, counting down.
TGAATAAATCAATAATTTATTAGGCTCGATAAGCATGAACAAAATTTCTTCCCATTTAAGAACCAGTACTTTAAATCAAGCTCGCAAACTTGATTTAAAGAATTGTCACCACCATCCGCGCAAGCATGGATTGTTTAACCAGTACCTTTTTGAAAATCAGAGTTGACCATTGTTGTTTGCAGCAATATTATAGTCAGCTTAGCAGAAAAATAGTATTTGTTCACACTACGAAAACTGATCATACGCGAATTATATAAATCAAACAGATACTGGAATGGAAATTTGATGTGGTCAACCCTGTTAATTCACCACAAATTTCTCCATTATCCTATTGCCGGTTTTCCATTACAATCTGACTTCCACTTTGCAGGCCCATTCTCGTCTACCTATGACACAGATAATCAAATTAAGCTAGGACGACTGCGACATTCCCAAGAAGAAGACACGACAAAAAGGTAACGGTTTAAATAATAGGGCTTAGAGAACAATAAAAAATTTTTTTCAAAAAAACGTTAAATCAATTTAAAGTAGAACAGGTTATTGGTTCTTATATAACCTAATTTAAAGCCCGTCAATTGGTTGCCAAACTTCAATTCGGCATCGATGCACCTTCACATTACGGCTTTCTGAAATTGACATTTACTTGTCACAAACACATTATTAGATTCATCTTGTTCGAAAGTATCGAGCGCAATCCTAGTTTTCTTCACTGCGTAATGGCCTTCCATACATTGGCCCCACGGCATTAACTCATGTCGCATCGATTTCAAGCCCCCACGTAAAGCCGAACGGATCCCGGTCTCGTCCACATTGTAATTACCAATGCCTGTTGAACCACCAACTATTAACTCTAGACACTTTGGTATACAAAAGAGACGCACTAAATGGTATTAACTTTGACTTTAGAGATAGCAAAAATATCAGCGAAGTGGATAAATGATAGTTTTAAACGCTTTTCTGTTTTAAAAACAAAAACACGATACCTTTTGTGATAGGTGTTGTTTTTTTCTTTTTTATGTGTAAAAGCCATTGTCTGTCGTTCTTGGTACAACTCCAGAAGGAGATTTCTCGTTTGATTTTTGACAATCCGTTGTTCATACTTGCTTCAGATGCGCACTCATTTTCGTAAGCAAATAACCGAAGCAACCACAATTGGTCCATAATAAATATAAAAATATTTTTCATTAACATATTTATATTCAAATGAATGTATTGCAAGGTACATACACAAAATCGCACATAATTTTATTAAGAGTCGTTTATTTTTCAAGGACTATTTTAATTGCAAGTATGTACAAGATGTTGCGAACCAAGTAAAAGATTAGTTCAGTTGTGACCAGAATGATAAACCAATGACAGCATGAACGAAATTTATAATCTCACCCAAATTTGTTTCGTGCTTACTGGCGACTCGTCAGTAGGAGCCAGTATTACGCCCTTTAACCACTATATATTTGGGTGAGGAATGTGGGATAATAGGACGGTACAATCTTCTAGACGAATGTGTAAACCTGCAGTAGTGAAGCTAACATTATATAAAGTCTCGACAATGCGACTTCAACGCTAACTCACTCTATATAATATATATACTGAGTCTGTAAAATTACAACAATATGGCTATTGTGTTAGTAACTGATACCAACATTATTGTACCGAAAAGGTACTACACACACTATGGTTTCCGAGTCGGTACATGATACCAACCTGATGGATATAAATTTATGTTAAAATTCACCCAAATTGAGAATTACAACAATTTCTGAACACCTGTTACTACATATACAGGCAATACAATTTAACAATAATTGTTTGCGCGGGTGGTGGTAAAAATTCGTTAAATCAAGTTTGCGAGCTTGAAGTAAACACCAATCCCATTGTATTTAACCAGTCGTCGAACAACATACCAAAACTACCGCCAGCCGAAACGTACTGACACGTTTCGACCTTCCTTGATCATCATCAGAGTACGACGACAAGCTGACTAGCGAGGGTCAAACCGCATTGAATATACGTGTAAATCAAAGTTAGATGTGCGGCTCTCACCTCTAGCAGTCTTGCATACATTGAACTTGACTGGAAATGTCGGCTGCACAATTTCTATGCAGTCACGAACATTAACTGTTTACAGCTTTCGCCACATATACATATATAGGCAATACAATTTAACAATAATTGTTTGTGCGGGTGGTGGTAACAATACTTTAAATCAAGTTTACGAGCTTGAAGTAAACACCAATCCCATTGTATTTAACCAGTCGTCGAACAACATAACAAACTACCGCCAGCTGCAACGCACTGACGCGTTTCGACCTTCCATGATCATCATCAGAGTACGACGGCAACCTGACTATCGAGGATCAAACCGCATTGAATATACATGGAAATCAAATTTAGATATGCGGCTCTCACCTCTAGCAGTCTCACATACATTGAATTTGACTGGAAATGTCGGCTGCACAATTTCTATGCAGTCACGAACATTAACTATTTGTAGCTTTCGCGACATATACATATATAGGCAATACAATTTAACAATAATTGTTTGCGCGGGTGGTGGTAGCAATTCTTTAAATCAAGTTTGCGAGCTTGAAGTAAACACCAATCCCATTGTATTTAACTAGTCGTCGAACATCGTAACCAAACTACCGTCAGCCGCAACGCACTGACGCGTTTCGACCTTCCTTGATCATCCTCAGAGTACGACGGCAAGCTGACTAGCGAGTGTCAAACCGCATTGAATATACATGGAAATAAAAGTTAGTTACATCTAATATATATGCAAGTATGTATTAGGTGTTGCGAACCTAGTAACAAATTAGTTCAGTTGTTACCAGAAGGGTAAACCAAAGACAGCATGAACGGAAAGTATAATTGTACCGTCCTATTATCCCACATTTCTTACACAAATATATAGTGATTAAAGGGCCTTAATACCGGCTCCTACTGATGAGTCGCCAGTAAGCATGAAACGAATGTGCATGAGATTATACTTTCCGTTCATGCTGCCTTTGGTTTATCCTTCTGATCACAACTGAACTAATTTGTAACTAGGTTCGCAACACCTAATATATACTTGCATATATATTAGCTCTTCGCAACAAACGGTATTTGACTATTTTAATTGCACTATTTCACCTTATCTGTAATGGAATTGTGATTTTTCTTATAGATTTATAACTCTCATCTTGTTTGTTGAATTATTGTCTTTCTTAGCATTGGTTGAGTTCTGTAGCTCTTTTTATACTACTTTATATTTTTAATAATTCTCGGCGTTTAAATATAATTGAATTTAGCACTATTTATAGTTAGCTAGTGGTTTTAAATATTCGTTTTCCGTTTAACTGCTTTTGTGTTCATCTCATTTAATTGTTTTTAACAAATATGATTAGATTTGAGCTAATTATTTGTTTGGTTTGAATAATTTGCTCCGAGACGAACTGAGAAAGTTAAATAGTTCCTGAATTATTTCCATAATTTGTTTTTAACTTATATATTTAAGCGACTCTTATGCTTTCTATTTCCTAAATTTGTCGTGTGAAGCGCCAGTCCTACCTATTCACAGTATGATTATATGTTAAGTAGGTTATGCGCATAAACTCATGACTACCATGTTTTTTAACAGGCTTTATTATGGGTATTCTTGTAAAATTATATATAATTTGATGCAATTGTATAATAACTGGCGAATAATGAGGTAAATGTACGTTCATGGGTAAACTTAAAGAGGATGTCAGTATTTTTAATGATTTTTATAAAACAATTTTTAGCTTTGTATGGTGTCATAATTATCACTAAGCTAGAATCATTTCAGTTTTCAAGTATAAGTCCGCCACAAAAAAATGTGAAATTAATGGATAAGTTAATCCTGTGGTACTATTAATACAACAAAGAGAAATGTTCTAACACCATTCGAAGCAATTGTTATTTCAAAATGATGATAATGATAACTGAATAATATAAACTTGTATGAGCAAGAAGCAAAGAGAACTCTGTAAGCATCGATGAGCACAGTTAATGTAAACGCACAGCACAAACACGCACGCCTTTCTTTTGGCATAGTGCTAATATCATCATGTGTGGTGTATTTAAAGCAAGATCAATAATTCCGATAAATTTGCTGACCAAAAGTGAAATCACGTGAACAATATTTAGCTACACATGCGTAAATATTGTAAATTTATTAGTGGTTGTGTTATCCAATGATGCTACATGTCAGATGAGCATTGCGAATAGTTTTCTAACGTCGCCCACGGTCTCTAAATTATTTTAAATCTGTTCCAACAAGTAATTATAAAAGAACAACCTTTTACGTAAATCAAAGTGTTTATAGATGCTCCATAAATCAACAGGCATGATAATAAGACTGTTCAGGATTACAAAGCTCCAAAAAATGAACTAAACTAATGGCCTGGCAGAGAACTTGGGATACAGAACCTCCAGCCTAAATTCAAATCAGATAGTGTTCTTAGAAGTAAATATCATCAACAAGACTTACTTGTTAAACGTAAAACAAACAATATTTTGTTACCTATATTTCGGATGTGGTACAACTAAGAGACAAATTCCTTACAAAACGTTTATACAAGAAATATCTCAATGGATTTCGAGGATAATCCCCTTGATATTTAGATTTTGAAATGATGTAACATCATATATTACCATGGACAAACTGGTCGTTCACAGCGTCTTCGAAAAGTACATGTCTGAATTGATTTCCTCGAACAAGTACATGAAGCTGTCTACGTAAAACATAGGTCAGTTTTTTACATGTACAATTGGTGACAGCGGTTATTTTTACATCATCATGCGCACTAGAATATAAAAGTACGACAAGAAGCAAATACGTCATCCAATTAGCTAATAGCTGTCAGATGATTCATAAATTGTGAAACGTATATATATGTATATGTAGAACCAGAAGCGTGTATAATTCTTGAGCAGAAAAATCTGTTGCTCGAGGATAATATTGACTTGCTATTCACAAAAACGTTCTTGTGAAATCATGTTTCATGTAGAATCCAGCAAATCAATTGCTTGTATGTATTAGTTTTTGCGAACCTAGTAACAAATTAGTTCAGTTGAGACCAGAAGGATAAACCAAAGACAGCATTAACGGAAAGTATAATCTCATGCACATTCGTTTCGTGCTTAATGGCGACTCATCAGTAGGAGCCGGTATTACGCACTTTAACCACTATATATTCTTCACACAAATATATAGTGGGTAAAGGGCGTAACACCGGCTCCTACTGATGAGACGTCATTAAGCACGAAACGAATGTGCATGAGATTATACTTTCCGTTCAGGCTGTCTTTGGTTTATCCTTCTGGTCACAACTGAACTCATTTGTTACTAGGTTCGCAACACCTAATACATACTTGCATGTATATTAGCTCTTTGCAACAAACAGTATTTAAGTCAATTGCTTGTCGAGATTTGAATCAAACAGTTGCCAAATCAGCAAAATTGTAATTGGATGTAGGTGCACAGATAAAACAAGCATAAATTCAAAACTGACAAACAACTTAGTTTTCAAATCATACATGGTATAATTCTCAGCAAAAAATATTTGTAGTGAGAGGTCCTATTTCGCTTCCTTTTCTGATGCAAGCTTTAATATTAAATTCTTTGTTTGTAAGCATTATAATGGACGCAATTTCAATTCTGTACTGTGTTATATTTTGCGTCTTCTTATGTAAACTGAAATTTAGCGAATTATTTAACTCTTCATATTATTTAAAGATAATACATATAAAGCTAATGGCGTACCCTATGCATGTAGGACCGCAGCTAGACATAGCACTGGCTGGAATTTGTTATTTATCAATGAGCCTATTTAGTAACGTTTTAAATCCTATTTTCCCACTGAAAATGCTCGATCTGTCTTGATACAACAGACTCCATGCCATCTTGGGAAGTCCTTTTGAATTTAAGTATTATAAGTGAATTTTCTTACATATATGCTAATAATATAAGCTAAACATTGGACAAATAGCAAATGTTATTCATCAAATAGAGCGGTTTCATCATAACACTCATATAATAAATTCCAGCCAATGCTATGTCTAGTTGCGCTCCTACATACACAAGGTACGCCATTAACTCTTTATGTTTAATTTTTAAATAACATGATGAGTTAATGCATTCGTTAAATTTCAGTTTACAAAAAGCGACGCAGACCATAACACAGCACATAAATGAAATTGCATCTATTATAATGCTAACAAACAAAGAATTTAATATTAATGCTCGCGTCAGAGTGGAATCGAAATTGAACCCCTCTCTAAACACTTGTCTCATTAGTTTTTATTAAAATATTTTGTGCTCTGAATTTTATCATATATGATTTGAATACTAAGTTATTGCGCGTCAGTTGGTTGCGACTGGCGGTAGTCTTCTGATGTTGTTCGACGACAGGTTAAATACAATAGGATTGGTGTTTACGTCAAGCTCGCAAACTTGATTTAAATAATTGTTACCACCACACAAGCGATCAATTATTGTTTAATTTTATTGTCTAAAAATGTATATGTGGCGAAAGCTGCAAACAGTTAATGTTTGTGACTGCATAGAAATTGTACAGCCGACATTTCCAGTCACGTACAACGTATGCAAGACTACTAGAGGTGAGAACCGCATATCTAATTTTGCTTTCCATATATATGTAATGCGGTTTGATCCTCGTTAGTCGGTTTGCCGTCGTACTCTGATGATGATCAAGGAAGGTCGAAACGCGTCAGTGCGTTGCGACTGGCGGCAGTTTTGTTATGTTGCTCGGCGATTGGTTAAATACAATGGAATTGGTGTTTACGTCAAGCTCGCAAACTTGATTTAAATAATTGTTACCACCACCCACGCAATCAATTATTGTTTAATCGAATACTAAGTTGTTTGCCAATTTTGGATTTATGCTTGTTTTAACTGTGCACTTATTTCCATTAACAATTTTTCTGATTTGGCAACTGTTTGATTCAAATCTCGACAAGCAATTGATTTTACCTGATCTGCGTTTTGACTAACGCAGCTTTCATTGTTCCAGTAATTTTCTTTCATCAAAATATTTCGGCCTTGCTTACCGTAGGCCTTCATCAGTTGCATTCCTAGTTGATCACCCACTAATATTAGAAGGAAGCAAAATGACGTTAGGACACGTCATGGAGATGATGTGTATTTGTATGTCCTCCACTTATTTTAAATTTCGTAAGGAATTTTATAAACAAATTAGAGGCGTTCCAATGGGACAACCTTTATCGGTCCCAATAGCCAATATCTTTATGCATTATTTGGAAAATAATCTGTTGGATAAGACTCTATTGAAACCAAAACTGTACCTACGTTTCTTGGATGATATATTACTGATCTGGAACCATGGTGACAATAAATTGGTAAATTTCTTAAATTTAGCTAATCGAATGAGCGAACTACAATTTACCTTAGAAAGGGAATCGTCGGGTGAATTACCATTTTTAGATGTCAAATTAATTAGAAATGGTCTGAAATTGGGAAGAGATATTTATAGGAAGGATACTTATTCAGGAATCCTTCTTAATTTCAAGTCCAATCACCCGTTTCGTATGAAAGTCGGGATCTTAAAGTCATTAACATTAAGAAGTCTCAAGTTAACAGATATAAAGCATAGGAAGTTAGAATTAGACAGACTACGCGATATATTTAAGACTAATGGTTACCCTCCTCATTTAATAGATACAACAATGAGGGACATGGTGAAGAAATTTAATCCTAGTGTGAGATACACAAAAGCGGATAAGGATAAGGAAGAGCGGAAGGTCATGGTATTACCGGACTCTATATTAAGTAGGAAAGTGAAATCAATAGCTTTAAAATACAATATAAGGACCGTTTTAAAACAGCCCCTTACACTAGGCACTATACTCCCTAACCAAAAAGAAAAGATTGAACCCTTAGACACTTCAGGAGTGTATGAGATCCCATGCAATGATTGCAGTCTCAAGTATGTTGGTGAAACCATGCGTCCAATCAAAGTAAGAAGAGGTGAACATAAAACTGCGTGTAAATATGGACATATTGCTAAATCTGATCTTGCTCGTCATGTAGTGGAGACTGGGCATACTATCGACTGGGAGGAATGCAAACGCATAGCAATATGTAGTCGTAATAGGATGACGAGATTGATTAGGGAATCTATAGAAATTAAATCTAGAGATAATATTATGAATGAAACAGCTGTTGAAAAATCTTTAGGTCCGATTTGGAATACTGCACTAGCTAGTGGAAGAAAAAGGCGATTGCATGAATTGGTAACTGAAGCTAGCTCCAGTAAAAGATTAAGAACATCGGATTAAGATTGACTAATTAGTGGGCTTTTATTCAACAAATGAATAAACAATTATTATTAATATAGTCTTCAAAATTTCATCTCTAACTATTCATTTGATTTTAAAACAAATAGTGATTTCAACCTTAATTTTCTGTTTTACACCCCCACCCTACCCATTGGAAATATTCTAATAATACAATAGTTATAAGTAATAATTTGTCTGACGCGTGCAAAGGGTAAATTAATGTCTATTGACTGCAGTTTCATTTAGATGTACGTACATGTGTATCAAAATAAAATAATTTAACCAAGTTTTTTAGTTATGCATACACATACACATGGACATGCGTGGCGTGCGCCAATAACTGTTATTAACTTCTCTATCTTGAGTACAACCTAGTGGTTTGAATTGTAATTTAACATGTGCATTAGTCTTTCGGACTTCTGGTTTAATCACTCATGGCATGTTTTTATGACGAGTGTTTCTGAATTATGGGTCTCCCCCATCTCAGTTACGTCATTTACATTGAGTGTGTTAAAAAACGAATAGTTATTGCATGCAATTGATAAATTATTATTCAGCCACTCTGGTCGAAATTAGTTAGATGAAAACAACGGTTATGAAAATGTACACACACACATATGTGACACGCGAATATCTAATGAAAGGTCAGTCTGAGGTATATAAATATTATGACTAGAGGAAATAACACACTTGCTTCATTTGTTTCGTGAAATGCAACTGATGAAGGCCTACGGTAAGCTAGGCCGAAATATCTTGATGAAAGAAAATTACTGGAACAATGAAAGCTGCGTTAGTCAAAACGCAGATCAGGTAATTACAATTATTCCAGGTGCGCATCAATGCAACTCCTTCAAGCAATTGATTTACTGGATTCTACATGAAACATGATTTCACAAGATTGTTTTTGTGATTCGTAATTCAATATTATCCTCGTGCAATAGAATATTCTGCTCAAGAGCCATACAAGCTTCTGGTTCTGCATATACCAATCGCGAAATCAAGATTACGTTGCACAATTTATGAATAATAAGACATGTATTAGTCAATTGGATTTTGTATCTGCTCCTTTTCTAACTTGCATATTCCATTGTGCATGATGATGTAAAAATAAGCTCTGTCACCATGTGTACACGTAAAAAACTGTTTCTTGTTTTACGTAGACAGCTTCACGTACTTGTTCGACATGAATTTCTCGAAGACGCTGTGAGCGACAAGTTTGGCCATATTCAGATACAATGTTACATCATTTCAACATCTGAATGTCAAGCAGATTGGCCTCGAAATCCTAGGAGATATTTCGAGACTAAGTTTTATGAGGAATTTTTTTCTTAGCTGTACCAAATCCGACATATAAATGAGAAAATATTGTTTTTTCTAAGTTTAAAAAATAAGTCTTGTTGATATTTGCTTCTAAGCAATTGATCTGCTTTTAATTTAGGCTGGAGGTTCTGTATTCCCAGTTCTCTGCCAGGCCACTAATTTAGTTCTTTTTTGGAGTATTTGTGGTACTGCTCTGAACAGTCTTATTATCATACTTGTTGAATTATTGAGCATGTAGAAGCACCATTGAATTCTTGTACGTATATAAGATCTTCGACTGTAATGTACTATGTCTCATTCGCTTGTAGTAATATTGTAAAAGCAGATGCATTACGCACACAAACTTTAAAGCAATGTGAAACGCTTAGCTTCTTCACAAGCGGTGAATATTTGGAGAAGGCTATAATAGCCCTTGTAATTCTCATATGCACATATTCACTCATATTGCTTGAGTTATTAATGGTTATCGCACTAATTTCGATTGCCTTTTTCGAAGATGGGAACGATGATCGACTCGGCATGGTCTCTTCATTCCATATAGTACAAATGGGGTAAGCCAATCCTTAAATAAAATCAGTAGCGGATCATCGGTACCTGCAACTTCGCGACGTTCCACATTATTGGTACGGCAATACTTACTAAGATAAAGGCTAATGCAGGTACTGAAGAAATTTGTTCTTTGATGTAATCAGCTCACTGATCATGAGGGCACATTAGATCGGTTATAAAATTATTGTTACGATCATGTTGTTTCATTTACTATTAATATTCTTAGAATGTTCCACAAGTAATTTGGAACAAGCATCTGTTGTTACCTATTAAAATCGCTTCTTTCATTTCTCCAGCATTTTTAGTTCAGTAGGACTCATAAGCAGCTTTCGAGCTGTGTCCAATTTGGCATCAAATATCTCTAAATAATTATTATTGACAAACATTTAGAATTTGGCGCCTCTTGTCATGAATTTCCGGATTTATCAGAGACCAAGAGATTAATTCTACGGGAACCTACATTGTCACACACGCAAGTACGCTCATTTTGCATGGCGCATATTATCTTTGTGCATGTTAGGTTGGAACTACCCTCGTCAAGAACCAGAGTCGATCACAATTATCGTAGTGCATTGAGCTTAAAGTGTATCTGCCACACAGATGAAACTCTGAGTCATTTGATCGATCAATTTGAGCATTCATGTCGCCCATATTCAAGCTTATATCTAATTTAATGCTAATTAATTTTTCGGCATTGATTTTAGTAGATGTTTTTAAATGTACTGCAAAAGTTGAGCTGATAACCGAAATATATTTAGAGAGTTTTTAGCTTGTGAACTAAGAGCTCTATCGACTCCCTATTGTCCTGATCGACAAAATTCCTTATTACAAAATGTTGGAAGACAATAACGCGTGGATAAGGATGGCGCACATAATTCTGTTATACTTGTAAGATCATGAATTCTATTTTCGGATACGAAACACATCAATTTCCAATCTATCCAAAATATGTGCTAAAACTTCCTATTGCTTAATCTATTTTAATATTGGCATATTCAATGTGCTGATGTTAAAATCTAAGCGGGTTTTAGTTAAACGTGATCTACTCGAACCATTTTCGATATTTGGCTTTAAGAATTTGGTAGCAGTGATATAATCGACACCCAACATGTTCATTACATCTACAAAAGTAGTTTTGTTAGATTGTTGTAAAAGTAAGAGGCATAATTGAAAATGAAGATAGTATAAGTGACCTGGTTCCATTTGCAGAATTCAGTAGATAAGGTGACGCTTTTTATCCTTAGCGACAGTCAATGAAGTTGAAAATTATTTCTGTTTGTATTATTTATGGTTGTGTGGACTGAAAAAGTAATAAAAGTTTGCTAATTTCTTGTGGCAATAGATTTTATTCCAGTTTCCTTCTAATTGGTATTCTGCCAGTTAGGGTGAAAGAACATTATCTTCCCTGGTGCTAATAGTCAAAGTATACTTGAGCAACCAAAGCTTGCCCTTCGCGTCTGGTATGCTTGTTCCAGTTCCGTCACTATCAAGTTAAAATCAAGACTCGCTGCCTATTAAGACCAATCTCGAGGCTTCACATAAAACGGTTACATTCCATATATATATATATATATATATATATATATATATATATATATATATATATATATATATATATATATATATATATAGTGTGTGTGATTCGAATTGTGGACTTCCTGAATAAATATATATGTGAAACTAAAAGGAAAACTTTTTCATATATTTTGATATATATATATACAACCTTTGGAAACTGGTAAATAGTTGCAACCTGGTGGCCTACGTTTGTTCCTACGCAATAAATGTGCTTAATAGAATCATAAAAATGGCAATAAAACAATTTATGCAATTTTAGTCAACAGTTTATTTAGTTTAAAGTTGTGACGAACGTTTTCTTTTCTACCGATCGACGGAGAAAAGAATGGAGATAATATGGTTTTTTTAAACAATGAGTAGTTTCGACTTTTATTGAATTAAATGATGATGATAATAATGAAAGTCATTATGATTATCTTGATAATGCTGCTGCTATATATCTTGTTGATTCCTGTTTGCGAATAGTCAACTGTTACTTTTGTTGATTAAGAATTCTATGACATAGAAATTAGTACTGTCAAGCTCATTTCTATATCATTCTTTAATCAATGAGTACTAATAATGAGAAAGATTGTAATACTGATCGTGATATTTCTGATTTAGCATCAATTGGCTTGCTGTTACGATAGTAGAAATTTTAACATTAAGATCCAGTGTACGAAACCTGATTGCAAACGTTTCGTGTATGCAATTTACGTTCGCATCAACATTTTATAAAATAAGGAGACGTTAGTCGTATCAATTTTAGCATTAAAGAATAGGTTTCGTTCTTCCTTATTCTTATTATGGAGATTGTGAGTTACGTCGAAGCCTTAGAAAATGGTATTGATTTTCTATGAAGTTCATCATAATCATGAACATACATTAATCATTGCCCTAAAAAATAAGGCCACGGTATTTTAAAATTTCCGCGTATCTATGGAAAATAGAAAGAAATAATAATAACTAATTAGAAAGAATAAATTTAAGCCAAACCATGTAGAGGAGAATACAAGTATGATTCATGAATGACTGCATCTAAACTAGATGGAGAGACCCACCAAGAAAAAACGCATACACAAGGCCACATATATACCTTAGAACACAAAATGGGCAAAATCAACATTAGAGTAAAGTGAAACCAACAATGGTTTCTTTGCGGAATCCACTGTATCGCTTAATAAAATATATCAAACATAGCAAATAACTTTAACAATAATTGATTGCGCGGGTGGTGGTAACAATTATGTAAATCAATTTTACGAGCTTGAAGTAAACACCAATCCCATTGTATTTAACCAGTCGTCCAACAACATAACAAAACTACCGCCAGCCGCAACGCACTGACGCGTTTCGACCTTCCATGATCATCATCAGAGTACGACGGCAAACTGACTATCGAGGATCAAACCGCATTGAATATATATGGAAATCAAATTTAGATATGCGACTCTCACCTCTAGCAGTCTCGCATACATTGAACTTGACTGGAAATGTCGGCTACACAATTTCTATGCAGTCACGAACATTAACTATTTGCAGCTTTCGCCACTTAAACATATATAAGCAATACAATTTAACAATAATTGATCGTGCGGGTGGTGGTAAAAATTATTTAAATCAAATAACTTTTCCAATAAAGTAGGAGAAATTTAGTAAGTTTATTCTACCAGAAATTTACAACAAGGTAGATACTGGTGACAATTTAATGACATAACGCGTAGGTTTTGAACTAAAACCTATCATTATAACGTGGATTCCATCCTCTCTTAGGAACAAGTCATATAATACCCTAATTGACTGTGGTGAATTCAGTTCACTTTTGTCAAAATCTGACTTCTCTTTGTCGCTCGCTATTTTGACGTCTCAGATTATAGCACTTCAATGAGCAGTCGAAATGTCAGCATGCGTTGCTCCTAAGAATAGACGACCTAGCATACTTTTACAGTCCAAAAATAACCATAAATATACGAACTGATGAATCCACACTGCATTCTGGATGAAAACAGTCGCCTTATCGGTTGAGTCGTGCAGGGTGGATAAGCTAAATCAGGCAACTGCAGACAGCTTCATTCCTCACACTTTCTCTTTTCTCTTCTCCGTCTAAAACTAACGCTCTTTTAGATTCTATGACTATGGTGGATGTTGATCGTATCATTGAGCCCACTATCGGATTGCCAAATATCGAAAGTAGTTCATATAAACTACCTTTCCTCAAACCTAGGTTATGTTTTAAATTTAGCACATTTAATGTTCGACCACCGAAACAATTTGGACACAATGAAGTTCGTACACGTACGTTCAAAAAATTAAAAATCTTTGTGTTTTGCGTATCTGACACCAAAATACAGCATCCTACGTGCATTAAAGAATTGGGAGCACACCCGACGGCAAGGATGCTTTTCACTTCGACCTAAGCTTATTACTCAGTAGAGCAAGTCATTCGGATATAGTCATGGATATGGGAACATGAATGCTCAAGTGTGGCACTTAAGTGACGCAGAATTTCATTTAGGTCGAAGATATAATTTAAGCCCCATGCGCAACGATAATGTTGAACGACAGATAAATAGCTGCGCGGAACATAGATTATACTTAAGTAGTACAAATTTCTGACGTAGCGTAAGGTGTTGTAACCACATGGTGTCCTCCAGCCCACGGATAAATTTAGACCAAAATAGATCATGTAGCAATTAGTTAAAGATGGCGTGGATGAATCCAATACTGTCGTTCTTTTTGGAACACATGTCGACTTTGACCATGCGCTTATAATAAAATTAAATTAATTAAATAAAATTAAAAATAATTAAGCAGACTCAACCAGCTCCCTTTGTGACAAAAATATGAATATATTCTAAAATCAAAGTTAATTGCTCTTGATGGAGAAAATTTGAATTTAATTTGGAAAAAATTAAGTTCAACTACGCAAAATGCAGATACTACTGTATGTACCTTCAAGGCTCGCGTAGAAATAACAATTGGGTCTCTGTAAAATCAATGGAGATTCTCGAAATTAGGCGCCAAATTCCTGCTAGCTAGGCTTATAATAATAAACATAGATTTGTAAGACACCAACTTAAGCGCACTCAAAAGGTCGATCTTGAATCCATTTGGATCATAAAGAAAAGTTCGCTTCAGTTAATAATCTATGTTTCTTTAGATCGAGTTTGCGAGCTTGAATTAAACACCAATCTCATTGTATTTAACCAATCGACGGACATAGCAAAACCAACGCGTCGCACGCACTGACGCGTTTCGATCTTCCATGATCATCATCAGAGTACGACGGCAAAGCGACTATCGAGGATCAAACCTCATTGAATATATATGGAAATCAAAGTTATATATGCCGCTCTTACCTCTAGCAGTCTCGCGTTCATTGAACTTCACTGGAAATGTCGAATGCACAAATTCTATGCAGTCACGAACATTAACTTTTTTCAGTTATCGCCATATATATATATATATATATATATATATATACATATATATATATATATACATATATATATATATAATACACTATAATATTGATTGCACGCGCATTGGTAAAAATTCTTTAAGTCAAGTTTGCGAGCTTGAAGTAAACATCAATCCCATTGAATTTAACCAGTCGTCAGACAACATAGCAAAACTACCGCCAGTCGCAACGCACTGACGCGTTTCAACCTTCCGTGATCATCAGCAGAGTACGACGGCAAACTGACTATCGAGGATCAAACCGCATTGAATATATATGGAAATCCAAATTGATTTAAAGAATTGTTACCACCACCCGCGCAAACAATTATTGTTAAATTGTATTGTCTATATATGTATATGTGGCGAAAGCTGCAAATAGTTAATGTTCGTGACTGCATAGAAATTGTGCAGCCGACATTTCCAGTCAAGTTCAATGTATGCAAGACTGCTAGAGGTGAGAGCTGCATATCTAAATTTGATTTCCATATATATTCAATGCGGTTTGATCCTCGATAGTCAGTTTGCCGTCGTACTCTGATGATGATCATGGAAGGTCGAAACGCGTCAGTGTGTTGCAGCTGGCGGTAGTTTTGTTATGTTGTTCGACGACTGGTTAAATACAATGGGATTGGTGTTTACTTCAAGCCTCGCAAACTTGATTTAAAGAATTGTTACCACCACCCGCGCAATCAATTATTGTTTAATTGTATTGTCTATATATGTATATGTGGCGAAAGTTGCAAACAGTTAATGTTCGTGACTGCATAGAAATTGTGCAGCCGACATTTCCAGTCAAGTTCAATGTATGCGAGACTGCTAGAGGTGAGAGCCGAATATCTAAATTTGATTTCCATATATATTCAATGCGGTTTGATCCCCGAAGGTCAGTATGTCGTCGTACTTTGATGATGATCATACGAGCTCGAGGCGCTTCAGTGTGTGCGACTGGCGGTAGTTTTGCTATTTTGTCCGACGACTGGTTAAATATAATAGGATTTTTGTTTACTTCAAGCTCGCAAACTTGATTTAAAGAATTGTTACCACCGCCCGCGCAATCAATTATTGTTTAAAATTACTTGCGCAACTGGTAGGAGAAAATTAAAAATTACCGAAACTATAATTGAAAGCAACAGCCAATTAATAACCGATAAAATACTTTGTCTTGATAGGTGGGCTGAACAGTTCAATGATCAATTTCCATAGCAACATGTGTCAGTTTTGATCCCCGGAAGTATGCCTGTAACAGCCGTGTCTTGTCTGTTAATATCGAATATCCATCAGAGTTAGAGATACGTTATGCAATCTCATCTCTTAAACTTCGTAAATTTACAGACCCGATGATTCTCTTCCGAGCTTGTTTAGAATGGTGGCGATGTAACTTCTATAAAGAATTAACACACAACTTTACTACCAACATTGGTTTTCCTCAAGGCTGCCCACTATGCCTCTTGTTTAATTTTGTAACAGATGCTATTATGAACAACACTATTCCATACGTTCAGGATGTAGATGTTGAAGTTCTCCCGGGCGGTAATTTAGTCAATTTTGACTACGTAGATGATATAGTATTATTATTCGACAGCCGAAAATCTGCTCAGGCCACCTTGAATATACTAGCAGGTGTTCCGTCTTCCAGTATTAAATTCGCACTCTCTAAACTTAATACATTTACAGGATCATCTACCGTTCACTCTAACTCTGTGATTGCAGAATGAAGATCTGAACATGGTTGGCATGTTTGCATACTTTGGCACCTCTTCAATAACTAATGAAATATGTCTGATCAGGTGATTGTGAGAATCGTGAAAGCTAGAGTAGCTTTCTCCAGCCTCGCCATTGATGAATAAACGCGAGTATTTCACTCTCACACTCAATTCAAGTTCACAGTAGGGCATTATTCTCTCACCCAACGTCAGATTGGCGTAAGAACCAAGGTTAACAAATATTGACATGGCACAATCTATTAAAGTTAGCTACATCAAACTTGGATAATATGGGACACGCTCGCCTGTCAGGATCTCGTTCGCGTACGCATAATTGTTCTTGGTTGGAAAGTTTGCACTATATGGCATGGAGTCGGGCTCATTAGCGATCTCGTTGCATATTTCTATTAGAATCACCTATGTAACTTTATTTTCTTAGTTGGACAGAGTTTACTGAGAGGTTTTGTTGTGTTTATGACGCCATACATTGACAACCACAAGAAAGATGTAGTGCCGATGTTGCCTTTCGTTGAAGCTGCTATGGCCTTAACGGTTCGGTTTGCTTTGCGTCTGTGTGTTATCTAGGTAACTATACTCATATTAACTAGATACTCCTCCACATAAAAATCTCTCCTTTAATAATTTGTGTGGCAAAATTATTATTTTTTGTCATTATTATCACTTTTTTTTCTTTTATATTTTTTTATAGTTATATCATAGTAAAGCATTAGTTAATAATGATTCTGGTATTGTTGTGTATGATGATTATGATGATGCATAAACTATGAACAAGCCTGAACAGTAGATTGAGCCCTATATTTGTCAAAAGGGGTGCTCTTATTGACAGATGTTTTAATGCCACATAAGAATGAAAAAATTGCAGCAGACCACTTATAATGCTATTCTTAATATACTAAATTTAGGAAAGACGTAAATTTTTCGCGCCAGTTACCGAGAGACAATACAGAAAACGTCGAAATATCGCCATTCGTATGAGAATGTACGCAAATATTTGAAGTGCACGGTTCGTTTTTGTAAAAACACACCTTTTTATTGACAATATAGTCACAAGTTCGCAAACACGTAGCACTTTTCGAAACCTAAATAAGTGAACTAATGTATGCAACTTCATTTTAGTTTCATTGGCAGCATCACTTGTAGTTCTTCAGTATCTACGAGTTCAAAAACTTGTAATACCGAAGACGTTAAGAATAAATTCTTTTAACGATTTAAAACCCATTTTCAAAAACAATAACTTCGTCAGATGACAAGCATGTCCTTCTAATTCTTTCTTGAAGAATTTTCAAATGAATATGTTTATACATTTTCCATACGCCAGAACAAATAGAATTTTTTTAAAAAAGAGTGTGGATAAATAAATTGCAGCTTTAATTATGCAGTAAAAGCACGTATATGTGTTGAGTCTGATCTGGAGATGATTCAAGAAAATAATTGCACGCTAACTTTTGTCCCAATTCAATTATGTTAGTTTTTCTTTTGATTATATATATATGTTCATTCGTAGAAGCTTGCGGAGAAAAATGGAAAGAATAATTTCTTTTATCTGAAAATTAAGTTAATCTTTGTAAACTGAATAGAAATAACTTTGATAAAAGCTCATATTCTGAATGAAATTTACAAATGCGTTGGTTTTGAAACAAACGCAAGAGTATCATAGACAAAGAAAAAACTGACATACGAAATAAAGCTTGCATAAATTTCTTATACATTTAGCACATTTATCTGTTATAATTTGTACTGATTATTTTATAAAGATAAAGTATAATACAATCACAGACAGCAATAACACGGCTTTTAGTAACAGAAGCTTCACTGTCATATAACCATACAAAAACACAAAATAAAACTAATAATAAAATTCAAATTTTTTCATTAAAAAGTACCTGTAATGATAAAAACAAAAATATAATTAGTAACGTCGAGCGATTTATTAAGGGGAAGGCCTAATTCAGATGGAAATATTTATCTGGGAACACGCAGATATGAGGCGACCTAGATTTCCAAATAAAACATTTATGGATGAGTCAGCTTTAATACAGGTTATATTCAATAAGTATAACCTAGACAGATAATTTTATAATTATTGTAAATTGTACTTGTCATGTTTATATTGCTGATGTCGCCTTTCCCGAATGCTAACTTGGCCATAATGGTGTTGTGGAGAGGTTTAGTTTGTCTCATTTCTGTGAGTTATCCTGATAAATTTACTCATAGTAGCAAGGTATCCCTTCTCCCTCTGCCTCTCTCTCTCTCTTCCCCTCTCTCACTCTCGTAAATCTCACTAATAATTATTATAATCAAGAATTGTATAGTGTAGAAAAGGCAATTTATCCAGTAGACCGGTTTCGTTCTTATTGGGAACTCATCATGTACAGCCCAGAATTTGTCGCGGACAGGACTAGAACCTAGGCACGCCTGCTTCGGAATCTGGTGCTCTAACCACTGAGCCATCCTGCTCACACTTTTTCCTGCACTATACAATTCTTAGTTTATACTGACATATGTAAGTAATTAATGGGTCAGGTGTTTATATCAAGACCGCAACCTTGATTATAATAATTGTTATCACCACCCGCGCAACCAAAGTTCGTTTAATCTCACTAATAATTTGTCTAAATTCATTTATATACTTTTTTCACTCCTTATGGTTATATGGCAGTGAAACATTGGTCACTTTTGACTTCTGTGTGGCTGGACATGATGATGATGATGATGATGATGATGATGATGATTATGATAAATTATTAACAAGTAGCCTGAGCCTCTATAACAAAAAACTAGATAGAAAAATAGGAATCACCAAAACCAACTGTAAGTCCACTTTGCGCATGCTGGCGTTATTTGTGCTCAAGTATTAAATAGCAACACTATCAATTTTTCACATTACACTTCCATGTGCTGGCGCATATGACTGCCTCCCATGATGTTAACACAAAACGGATCCAACAGTAACATCCTAATTGTAGGAGATACGCCGTCATAATAAAATAATGTATGAAATGAATTCATACTTACGCCCACTATTTGATGATTTGTTAAAAACATGGATATCAATATGTATGATGGAACCAATACCTGTAACTAATTTGAATGGTAAAAGGAGCACCACGTGTTTCGGTAAAAGGTGATTTAAGATATAAAAATTACGGTTTTACACATTTTATAATTCCAGAACGACTGAATCGGGTTCTTTTTTTTGCGAGGACCTGTAGTGTTTAACCTGACTGTGATCATGCATTCAGCGTATGGCTAATGTTTTTAATTAATTTTTCTAAAAGTTACTAAAGGTTGTGCGTATTTTATGGTAAATATCATATATTTGTGACTGCTTTTCTTGTCGTTTCTTGTCTGCTAATACGGACGAAAATACTGAGGTCGTTTGTATTAAAGCTAAGACTTCCTTTTAACGAAATTCAGTTTGCCTGCCCGAATCAAGATCAAACACGCCTACGAACATTAATTTTGCTTAAAGCATCTACTCCTATTCTTTTAAACGTTTTGCGCGAAAACTAGTTACGCAATTAACTAAGCCTTTTGCCAAACAGGGTTATGTAGCATGCCACTTTCGATATCACGTCGATTTGTACTACAATAAAAATATTTTGCTGCAACCTTACTGGCTAACAAGGCAAGCAAAACATGCACTTCACATAGATTACGCAAACTCGATGAATTGCATAAAAATACATATTTACATTTGCACTGACCAGGTACTCACATCTTCATCACACGGATATGTGATTAAGCAGAGTTACAATTCTTGACTGTAGACATCTACCATGCTCTTTCCGCGAGATTTATATTTGCAACTGTCACATAACGTATTCACTGTCAATCTACTAATTGCCGCGATATTTTAGCAAAACTCTGGTTATCCAACTGAGCTAGAAGAACTTGGCAAAGGTTTCTATCTCCCGACATAGTCGTAGACAATGCGTTACAACTTACAACACACTTCTCCATATCGATATAGCAACGGATAGACATGGAAACTTGCAACTAGGCTGTCAGGACTTCACAGACAATCGCCTGTACACCAGTTTAAATAACACCATGTTTTTCAACGGTGAACATGATACCGGCTCCCTTTAATTCACTCACTTTCTGACATCTCGTGGAATAACGTATCACAACGCACATGATGCGTTATAGTTATTTAGCTCCATGTTCACATTTTCGCATGGCATATGACAAAGCTAAATTCAGAGTAATTATTTCAACCGACCACTCATCACAGTAAACAGTCAAATAATAAAGAAAGTGAAAATTTTCTTTTCAACAGTTTTATTTATATTTGTAGCTAGTTGGTTTCGAAACCGAGACTGACGTTTCACTATATAGGCATGTGCCCCATATGTGTGTCTATAACTGTTATGAATTCAATTAAATTTAATTACCTACAGGTGTAAATCCATTTAATAGAAACTATAGTAGCTTAATCTAAATTCCCCTTCGCACATATCAGATTTAATGTTATGGTTAGGTATTAGAATATATTCGAAAAACTTGCTACATCAATATTGTATTTTCTTCAAAGTTAATTAGTTTCTAATTAACATGGTAAAATTAAGTAATTAGCAAAGATTTGTACGGCTAAATAGAGGGCAAAGTGGTACCAACTAAAAGCACTAGTAATAGAACCATACCAAGATAAATAATCTACTTTAGTGTGAAATAAAGGCCAAACAAGAGATTAAATTGCGAAGGTAATTCATACCAATATTGTCAGGAACAGTTGCAATCGGCATAAGATTTCACTAATACGTGTTACACGCAGTAAGTTTACTAGACACTATCAACAGCAAATAATAAAGGATAATGTTAATGGTGAAACTGCAAATGATCTTCAAAATTTCTTCCCAAGTATTAAAATTATAGTCACATATAAGATAATATTCATATTTTGGAGCAAGTCTCCGAAACTAAACTTTGCAGTTGTCGCTTCCTACCATTAATTAGCACAAAATTTCAAATGGAGCGTAGCAATATGTCCCCCACTGGTTCATTCAGTGTCATCTTACAACATCATTTTAATAGTCACACTGATAAATTTCGATGAACGGTACGACTGCATATCGATATTCGTAGATAACCATCCATTTATTCACACACATGTATATTTGCATGCAGATCCATGCTCTCCTCTCTTTGTCTTTATTTATTTATACACTAATATTAATACATCGTTCATCTGACATAAACTTGTAATTTCAATTTACTTCGCCTTCCAACTAACCATAGACATCCTCCTTATTTAACATAGTAAGATCAAACCTAATTAGTATTTGAAAAATTCAAGTACAGATACAGTAAGTGTGTATGATATATAGTATATCAACCTTAGTATAAAGTCAGAAGCGTGAAAAGGGAAGTCGACATAAAGTCATTATAGTTTAATTTACATAGATATACACAGCTATGAAATTATATTTAAGTATCTGCGTAGCATCTACAGACACACAGGCGACGCCCGCCTATCTAGCGAAACGTCGATAAATATTATACGATCATCTAGTTATAAATGGAGTTTTTTAAACAATATATTTCACATTATTTATTACTTGCCTATATGTAGTGCGATGAGCGATCTTTTGAAAAATAAACTCGGAAATAATTAGTGAAGTAATTAGGAAGAAAATGTAAACTTGTAGCTGATTAACCTTGTTGGACAAAACAAGAATCAGGTTATCTATTTCCATTTCTTTTCAATCAGTAATTTCAATCATATATATATATATATATATATATATATATATATATTTCTATCCGCGATAGAAACTAAATTAAACATATTCTGAAATATTATAAAAACTGTAATCCATGGAATAAAATTTATTAATACATATTATTTCTACCAGTATTCCCAGCTGTTATTCTTGATTTGTTAATATTTTCGCTCATCGAATCACAATTGAACAATTGAATTGGTTACGACCAATATACAATCATGATTGGATGAGCAAAAATATCAACGAATCCAGAGTAATGGCTGTAGAAACTGGTATAATATTTATTATTATTTATTATTCCATGGATTACGGTTCTATTTTCTCAAATTTCAAAAAATGTTGAATTTATTTTCTATCACTGAATTAAAACAATTTGATTACCCTATTCTGCAAAAAGCTTTTAATACATTTATATAAAGAAATGTGGTTATGAAATTTTGTACTATATACAAAGTTTGTCTGTACAATTTATTATAAAACGGAAGGTTTATACGAACCTGAAATGTTACCTTTAATTACATCATTGCAGATAGACAATTCCCATATTTTGACAATAAATGGACTGAGACAATATTTCAGATTTAAGAAATAGCTGATATAATACGCAACTATGAACTTGTAGATCGGTGCATCGTCGAAGTAGCCTGAAGTACCTTTAGGTGCGTTATGAACAGAAAAAATCTGGTGCAACCAAAAGCAATGTTGCCTGGATAAAGTAAAACACCTACTTTCCCATTGTTGAAAATAATCCAAGATATAAAAAATTCAATACTTTAATTAAAAAATATCACAATTCAATTTATCACATTATAGACTTGAATAAAGAAATTGGTAGTAAATGTATTGTATTGTACATTGCTTTTTAACGCATTTGTCTTACTTTAAAGATATAAACTTAGAGGTAATTGAAAATGATCAGTTGACCAATAGTCGGGGTGAGATTCATTATGAAAAAAGAGATCCATCAAATGAAAGATATATACGAACAAATTCAGTTAAAACCACTACAAATTTGCGGTATCACTTGCGTTTGCGAACAACGCAACTTTCCAGCATTTTCCGCTAACCACTGTGCGTACTCAATCACCATTGGGAGACGTTCACATCGCTTTAGCAAACGCAAAGGAAACTCGGTTTCTCCCAGTCCAGTCAGAGTTGAGCTGAGTACAGGCGGTTCGTCGACATCTTTCGAAGAAACTGCCGGACAACCAATCAGAGCGCCCATAATCGCGCCTGCCATGCAACCAATTGAATCGGTGTCCCCACCTAAGGCAAACGCAAGCGTCATGCATCTCACTAGCAAATTCTGCATGATGTTCAAAATTTTAACAAAAGACAATCGTCACATTTCAAGGAAAATTTATTGCTAAAATAAATAATAAATTATAGTTTTATCAAGCCATTTTGTTTATAACATTTTGGCAAGCCCAGTCTTCATATAGATTAGATCTTTTTTTTTAAATTCACAAAGAATTCTGGTATCTCTTAAACCCAAAACATGTTTTCTGGTAGAGCATGGTTCACAGTCGAAGAATCCTATTCACGCGCGCTCTTTATGTGTAAAATTTGCTTCCAGTGCAATGTGCTATAACTCATTCGCTCAAAATGATCATAATTGAATAGTGAATACACATGAATAACGTATACATTCATAAAATGCTAAATTGCTCCGCTTTTAATTCTCAGTATACATGAACTTGGACTCGTGAAATTCGAGAGACTCAGTGGGTTTGGCAAAAACTCTACTGTTAATCGAATGGGGAAGCTCATCAACAAAATAAAACCGCGCAATTAGGCATTCGAAAACATAGGGATTATACCAGCGTTCTTGTTATTCGTCACGTTTACTGGTATAACGCCTAATGTGCTATTAATATTTGAAGAATAATGCAAGTTCTTTTAAAATTAACAATACATAGATGTAAATGG
Organism: Eudiplozoon nipponicum; assembly: GCA_029291075.1. Taxonomy (NCBI): domain Eukaryota; kingdom Metazoa; phylum Platyhelminthes; class Monogenea; order Mazocraeidea; family Diplozoidae; genus Eudiplozoon; species Eudiplozoon nipponicum. The sequence goes on along the minus strand of JAQBSW010002387.1, from coordinate 60,306 downwards.
CATTTCAACATTATTCAATTTAGTACAATACAATAAACGGAGACCTGGATTCCCGCACAGTAGAATCCAACAGACCCAGTGCCTATAATGCATAACTGGACCTCACCACGGAAATTCGTTTGCTGCCAAATTCACATGTGTTCGCCCATGTAATTCTATCTTGGCTAGTGATAGTGCAGTGCGTCGTGATCAAGAAACCGACATCGCGAATAAGATTATGTGGCTAAGAGATCACTGGCCAAACATTTATGCGGTTCCAGCCAATTGCAAAAGTTGCTTCGATAACCTGGCGAGCATGATGTGAAACCGATCGTCTCAAAATGCGTTCCAATTAGCGCAAATAACGTTCCTTAACAAGGTTTCATTCTGATAGAATGTCAACAAAAACAATCATATATAACTGGCTGGCTCGTAAACTTTGTTTTTGGTTACTGCCTCCTGGGATGCAGCTGTCATTGACCTCATTCAAATAGAGCAAATAAATCGATTAACAGAACTGTAAAAGTGGTCACAGCTGTTTTGTGTCATCTTCCATGTCTCAGCAGTTTAAAACAGAACTGACGGTATGCTTGACATGCAGATCTCGGAATAGGTACTCAGTGAAACGTACGAGTTATACTAGTGGTTTACACAATGTTCAAAATGTCACAGTTGCAAATATTTTGTCTGAAAATCTCTGCAGAAGCCGATCCGTCTTGCATCACCAGTGATCCTAGGCATACGAAATCTTTGATGACTGAAAGTAGGGCGCCATTTAGCGTGTTCATCGGTTCCAGATCAAAATTGTCTATAACTCACGTTCCTGGAATACTTAGCTGCAGACCGTAACAGGTACACGTTTTGAGCACTGTCAATAGCGCACTAAAGATCGTCTTAGTGCTTGTGCCATCAGAAAAGCAATGCTAGTATTCGAGGTCAATATGTGAGCCACTACTAGCGATCTCTCACCTGGGAGCGCTGCGGTCATCTTTGCAAAGAATGCATCAATAGGATAATTAAACAGGTTGTGAGCAAGGATAAATAATTGTCCAATGTAGCAGCCAATCGCAAAAGATTCCGAAAGACCTGAAGTAATGCGAATATATATCGCTGAGTCACTATAATAGGCCTCGATCAATCGAGTACATTTTGGCAGGACGCATTCATTAAGTATAGCTCGCGATATACTTGCACGCGAGACAGAATTTAAAGAAGACGTGTATTCTTGCAAAGCACCAAAAGCGAACCGCTCTTACCGGAGTCCTTTGTAAGGAGTGCGATTGAGTGCACGAATCTGGTCCATGCATCCAATTTCCGGTTAAAACACTGCCCGAGTTGACCTAGTTCGTTTCTATTTCTGTTCGCGAATCTTTCGGAAAACAATAGCTGTGTGGCACAAGGAAAATTACTGCCAATATAGCTGGTATAAATGCTAGTGTCACCGTTTTCGTGGTAGAGTACCAAAACGGTATACCGCCATTCGTTTAGTACGGATTCCTGCTGATTTCGATACTTAGCCTGCGCAGTACCTTCGGAATCTTTATGCAACTGGGCATGAAAATTTAGGAGGCCATCGACTCCAGTGGCTTTGTAGTCTTTCATGAGTTGAGCAAATCTCTTCCATTTTGTAAAAAATATGAGATTCGACGTCCATCTCATAACAAGTTTTATGGGTCAATTCATCGATAATCACGCCGTTTGCAAAGTGCTGGATAGAGATTTTTGGAAGTGGCTGATAAGTTGCAATTCAGAAACCGCTGGCACTCGTAATCCTTTGGTAGAATAACCATTACTTATGCGTCGAATCTGAGAGTAAAATTCAAACAAATGTTTACGCTTCCACGCTGGATTCAATTCATTAGCGAAAATAGACTAGTGCTTTTTTTCATCCACCGAGTATTGACTATCCTGAAACCGCGTTACGGCTGTGACAACCTTTTGATAGCCTAGGTGCCCATTATCAAGCTTCAATGCAAGCATAATTTAAAGGAACTACAACACATAAGGAAACGAAGTGGCTGATAAGTTGCAATTCAAAAACCGCTGGCACTCGTAATCATTTGGTAGAATAACCATTACTTATGCGTCGAATCTGAGAGTAAAATTCAAACAAATGTTTACGCTTCCACGCTGGATTCAATTCATTAACGAAAATAGACTAGTGATTTTTTTCATTCACCGAGTATTGACTATCCTGAAACCGCGTTACGGCTGTGACAACCTTTTGATAGCCTAGGTGCCCATTATCAAGCTTCAATGCAACCATAATTTAAAGGAACTACAACACATAAGGAAACGAAGTAATCAGTCTCAATTTTGTTTTTACAAGATGGAACAAATAAATCAATTTGCTACGCAGTTGGAATTCCAATCAAGTGAATTATATTAACTTCCTAAATATAATACCAAAAGTGCAATTTTCTAAAATCCTTCCTTGACATATCGCTGTTTGATATCTCGGGGCCGATTTTCTGAAGTATTATGTTAATCTACATAAATATTCGACACGTTTCAGTACATAAATTGCGGCTAGATCCAACATACAATTAGCCGGTAAATTATACGATGTGTCATTTAAAATACACAAACCAGATTTAAAAATTTAAAATCATAACCCTAGCAGATGACACAATAATAGTGACGGCATTGAAAATTTACAGATAAAACTCCTGTAAATTTACGTATTTATTGCTCCACTAGGGGTAAAGTCATAAGCAAAGGTTGCTAGAATTGCATACTGACACCGCGTTTTAATGATTAATATTGAAAGTCGACACGCATCAAAGAGTGAACCTGACGATTATCTTAATAAAAAAGGGCCAGGCCTTCTTTAAAGAGACATTGATGGGTCGTCGGAGTGGTAAACGCTAGGCGAGACAAAGTTTATAAATTAGAAATTTAATCTAGACAGTAATTCTACATCAAGATGATGCATTAGCTGGGCTTCCAAAGAAAGGTGGTTTACTCTCGTAGAGTAGAAAACCGTCAGGGTTCTCTGCGTACTTGTGTTGTTTTATCTAGATTGATACATTTAGCCTACCATGAAAAAGCCACACTAGGTAAAATAGCTGACGAATATAAAAATTAAGCAATCAACCCCACCCCCAATCCGTCTACAAAGTTGGCGACCAAGCACTTCAGAAAAAGGATGTTTTTGGTTAAAATAGAAGTTAATATAAACAAATCAAATATTGATGTGGTTAGCCAAATAAAATTAACAATAAAATTTCATACGAAATAAATAAAAACAAATTTTAGAAAATAATATATTATTTTTTCCTATATTTCGCAAGTCTCGAAAAATGTCTATTATATATATATATATATATATATATATATATATATATATATATATATATACATATATATATATCCAAAAACCGAAATAAACGGATCATTGATTGTGCGTGAGATAATAACGGTTATTTAAATAAAGTTTTCGATCTACCGCACCATCCAGTCACACAATGCAAATTGACTGACACAAGATGACATGTTTTGACCCCGCACGGTCATCATCAGAATACGACGGAAAACCGCGATGCACATATAAGTTATGGGAAATCAAACCTGCGTGTATCATTCCCAGTAGAATCCTGTTTCGAATCTACCAATACGTGAATTTCGAATTAGCCCATCTCAATCTGTCATTATACACTTAGCAAATGTTATTCATCCAATAGACCAGTTTCATCCATATTGGGAACTCTTCATGTGCTGTCAAGAATTTACCATGGACGAGATTCGAACCGTAGCAAATTTTTCTTGGATTCTGAGACACTTACCACTCAGCAACTCTGCCGCATACTACACGCAATTTGCCACCTCATGCAATTTTTAGTTTACACTGATAAAATATATAATCAAAATGCAGCCATTAGACTTCAAAACATTATAACTTTGAAGTGGCATTGTGTTTGTTGTATAATGACAGATCCGGGATGGCTTTCTAGAAATTCACGTATTAAAAGATTCAAAATTGTTTCTATCTCAATCAAAGGCTAACCAGAAACGTAAATTAGTATAGGAATTCAAATTGGGTGTAGTAAGCAGCATGGGTAGCGCAGTGTATGGTCTCAGACGCCAAAACAAATGTGTCACAGTTTGAGTCTCGTCCGCGGAAAATTCTAGACAGTACTTGAAGACTTCCCAATAAGGACGAAATTTATCTACTGTATGAATTTACTTTGGAACCTGATGCTATGTTTGGTTTATACCGATAAAATACATTTAATCGCAATCCATTCATTGGACTTAAAATCAATACAACTTCCAAAGTGGCATGGTGCCAATAGTATAATGACATATCGAGGGTGGCTAGTTAAAACTTCAGGTATAAATAGATTCCAAAAAGGTTCTACTTAAGAGAAAGACCTACCAGCATGATAAGATAGTATATGAATTCAAATTGCCTGCAGTATGCCGCATGGGTAGTGAATTGTATGGTCTCAGTCGCCAAAGTAAATGTGCCTCGATCCGAGTCCCGTCAGTGGGAAAATTTTGGCAGTAGTTGAAGAATTAGCAATAACGACGAAAACGGCCTATTGGATGAATTGCCTTTGCTACCTGATGCTAATTTTAGCGTATGCTGACAAAATATTTATTACCAAAATCCTGTAAGTAGACTTCAATTCCATGCAATTTCCCCAACTGTCATGGTATATGTTGAATAATGACAGTTTAGGGTCTCCAGTTAGAACTTAAGTTATTAAGAGATTCCACATATGTCACGGAGCTAAGAAAGATTATGTGCTAGGCAAGAAACAAAGACTGTGTGTTTATTATCAAATACATCCATTCTGAAAATACAGAACGAACGGGAAAATAAATCGCGAAACAAGACACAAATGCGCACACATTTCCCAAGCAGATGGTATGCTAAGGCTAGATACGCATCCAGCCGAAACTAATTGAAGGTGTCAGACAACTATAAAACAGGGAAAACAATCAGGCATATTCAAGAATTCGCCATTTCAAATCCCAAAACATCCACACATGTGACATGTATAATACAACCTGGAAATAAATATATCGTGCAGTTAATATTACAACTGTGTTAGATTTCTGAGCAAATAGGCTAAAATATCATTAAGGCAGCAAAGATTTCTGTTTGTGTAATATAAATTAAAATAGCACACAGGAAATAAAACACTTTTAAAATCACTTACATTGTTTTCAATAAAAGGAATCGGTTTCAGTGAGCGCAGAAATACATAAATCGCCGTAGCACACGAATTTATGGCTTCAAGTGTATTGCCTAGACAGAAGAAAAGGAAAAAAGAAAGTTGCGTTCTGCACAATGAAAATGCGTATTTACTTGCTACATAAAACACCATTCTCATCAATGACAGCAATAAAATTGCCTTTACTTACTGATGCTTCACTGTCAAATAACCATGAAAAAAGAAACAAACAGATAGATAAATAAACACAAATGATAAAATAAAGTTTAAAATAAAAACTGTTAAAAGAGTGATTTATGAATAGGAGCTTTTTCAGATGAAGGTGTTTACCTAGGCAACAAAGAGAAATAAGGCAACCTAGACTTTTACAAAAAGTATTATGGTCAAGTCAGCAACATTGGCAATATAACTTCCTTGTAGTTTTCACTGTATCGCCTTATAAGCACTTCCAAATCTCGCAGGTAACTCTGCTCAACTAGGAAAAGAAGATTCTATTGGAAATTTGCAACAAGACCGCCATTGAGCTCGGTTCGATGCCATTTCACGTAAGGGTTCTAATCAAAAACGGATCTTATACTACACAGTTTGATTGAAGTCTTTTTTATTTTTTTCTACCATTTCATAATATGTCCACCTTGTTTCTAACGCCAATCTGATGCTGGCTGAGAGACCAATGTTCTACTTGGCAATTAAAGGTATACGCAAAACTTAACCGAGCCAGCGCAATTGATGGAGTCTTATTTGTCTAACGAGGATCACTTGATCGGTCTGAAATACGTCTACGGATGTCAGCATTGCTTATTCCTTGTTGGAATCATATGTACTATGCTTCTCAAACAACGATGGAATGCCTATAAGTGTCGAAAATCATCAACTCTAAGGGGCGTAGTCTCCCGAGCGTATAATAAAACTGCACGTACAAATGCATTGTACATACGATCAGTAAGGAAGTGTGAAATGGGGAAGGTAGGAGAAAGCTACTCTAGATATCGAGATTTTGGTACTCAACTCATCACTCATATAGCATGAGTTATTGAAACAGTTACCAAGATCTGTAAACCTGTCAACTACGTCCAGATCCCCATATAAAAGCCTCAAAGTTGAAGTGAAGGATTGGATAACTTGTAGAAATATCTTATATCTAGTACCGGAACGACAGCTGCAAATCAATTTAAGGTGGCCTGAGCAAAATCTTCGCTATCGAATAATATTACAATATCGTCCTCCTAGAAAAGATTGACTAATAAACTGCTTGGAGGAATTTCAACTCCTGTATCACGAAGGGATAAAATAATATAGTTCATAAAAGCATCTATTAAAATATTAAACACAAATGGAGAAAGTATACATTCTTGACAGACACCACTACTAATAGCAACATTTTCAAATATTGCATTGTAGATCCCAGCACGATCAGAATGTCTGTGTAAACAGCACATCTAACATTTACAAATTAAGTGGGCGGTACAATGAATCAAATCCAATATTGAAGTCTCGAAATACGGCAATTTTCCAACAGCGATATTCATTTCGCTGTTCAAGTACTTGCCTTTAGGTAAAATTATATTTGTACAACTTCACAATGGCCGCAATCCAGCTTGTTCTTCTCTTGTATGCGATGCCTGTGAAGTGCTGAGATTGCGTAAGGTAATCCATGCAAGAAGCCTAGATACAAAGCATATGCCACAATGGTTACCTCGCGAATTCCGATTTATTTTCTAAGATAGGAACGATAATCGACATACTCCAAGCAACCGACTCGGTTTCCTCATTCTACGTAGTTCGAAAAATATTACAGAACGCACATCAAATAGTTTCCACTAGTCTTAAAAAAGGTCGGAAGCAAAGTAATTGTCTTCAGTTTTGCAATTCTTAAGAGATAATATTGCATTCAGTATTTCCAGCACTGATCGTTGCTTGAACTTGGTGCCTAATTCTGAGAATCTCCACATACTTTTCTGAGAAAAACTACTAATGATAAGGGAAATTCACCGGATAAAAGCAAGATACAAGTTGGCGTACGTGTTCCAAAACGAGCGACGGTAATGGACGCAACCACACTACCTAGAAATAATTTCCACAGTATATATTTGAGTCCACAGTTGTCCGGGGGACGAGGGTCGCCACGTGATGAAATTCCTTACATTGCAATTAAAGTCTGTGCTACTCAAATATAACCTACGCTCCGTGCAGCTATGCAGCAGTTTTACACCGTTATCATTATTTCTAAAGCATACTCGCCACAGAAATGAGACGGCGTCGCTTAAACGTTCAACTTGAGTATCCATGTCGCCCATATCCAAGATTATATCCGAATTTCTCGCTCAAAATAGTAAAGAAATTAAATCAGAGAAGAAAACTTCTATGCTGCAATCAGGTTGGATCATATGCAGATATAACGTATGAAGCTAAGATTTTAGCAGATATCTTTAAGCGTGCTGCACAACGTCGACTGTTAACGAGTATCCATTTAGACAGACAAGCTTCAGCTAAGGAATACACCGACTCCTCATTGTCCGGCTTGAGAAACATTCGTGTACCAGAGGTACGAAGCCAATAAATTTAAGATAAGAATGTTGTACCCAATACTGCAATACTTGGGGATCCTGTATTTTAGTTTCGGACACGTAAATTATACACATTTATAACTAATCCAACGCACGCGCTAGAGCGTACTATTTCAAATTTTAAAAAAATATTCACACATTAAATGCGATGGCATAAAATCTATCCTGTGTTTAATAAATGGTAGTATACGTGAACAATTTTTGACATTTGGTACTACAAAATTTTGCTCAATTATTTTCTTAACACCCACTATGTTCGTAGCAACTAAAGGAGCGTTATTGATAGATAGACAGAGGAGAATAAAAAAGCAGAATCGGAACTGAAGATGTCTACAGTAGTCTGATTTCGCTAAGGCAACATGTCCAATACTAAAGGTAAGACAATTATTTTTATCCTGCCGAACAGCCGATGTAGTATTGATTCATTAGAGTTCGCATCGATCATGGTTATATGTAGACGTAAGAAGAACACCAGATAATCCATTTCTAGTGTGGATTGTTCGTATGCAGAGTTTCTTCATTTAGATGGTCTGTCAACAAAAGATGATGGACATCGTCCGATAGACGTCTGTGGCAAGTTTCCTTAATCAGAAGAAACTTATCCACCCGATCTGACACGCTTGCACTCATTCCGCGACTACCCAATTATCAGTAAGATTTATTGCACGGTTAAACCAAAAGTGAGCCTTTACAAGAAAATGAATGAAGGCAGTATCCCGTTAGACCTGGCAAAGTCCATGCTAAAATTGCCGGGCTGACTAAATAATGTCCGCCGGTCATCATGTTGGAAATTTTTGTAGACACACATACAAACATAACTCCATGAAATGTGGAGCCGGCTTATCCTCCAAAAGGAGTCAGCCGCAGTAAAGCAAGTAAAGCAAGCACACATACATGCACAAATATAAATATATATCTATTCGTACATAAATACATAAACACACAAAAACATACATACATGCATAAATGTATACATACATACAGACATAAAAATTCATACATAAATATGCATTCATGCATATAAATAAATGGAGACCATTCGCTCAAGCAGTAGACTCTAGTAGATCCCTAAGGTATATGACTGAAAATAACGAGGACTGTAATTTTGAATGCCTGTCGGACCACAACAAGCTTTTCAATGATCCTATAGCCGACTCGTCCTCATAGTCTATCTTCGATATCGCAGGCCCATTCTCATCCGCCCAATTTATCAAGAAAGAATGCGAGAGTCCCAACAAGGAAGGAAGGCACGTTAAGTGATTTATTAATACAATTTAGAGACTGAACCACACCGTAATGTTCAACGCCTATTGAACTACCACAAGGCATTCCCACTAAACGCCTCGAGAACCAAAAAATGCATGACCAAGGCTGCTATGCGTATAATCGCGTAAAATATAACTCGAAATAAGAGATTGTGTCAGATTCTCAAAAATCGTCACTGCCTTGGAAAACTATCATGAGTGAAATCCTATAACTTTTGAAGGTTCTGTCATGTGTCCTCATTAAACCTCGACAGAAGCCGATCCGCCTTGCGTCACCAGCAATCCTAGGTATATTAAATCCCTGAAAGCCGACATAAGGCAACATTTAGCATGATCATTGTACCCGGATCAAAATTGGCCATAAGGACTTTTTATGTGTTTAGCTTCAGACCATAACAGGTAAAGTTCTTGAGCACAATTAATAGTCCCTTGGTTTCAATTTCTTTTTCTCACATCAAGATAGTATCGTATGCGTACTCAAGGTTCACATAGTGACCACTACCACCAATCACCAATCTGAGGAGTGCTGCAGTGACCTTATAAAAGACCGAATCGACAATATAATTATCAGGATAGGAGCAACCACGTTCTTTGCCGAACGCCAGACCTAATCTCGACGGTTCAGAGGCCATCAATAGTGTGAATATATTCAGAGAAATCAAAATACTTCAACCAGGAGGCTACCGTTTATCATTGTTAGAATTAAACGTAAACGCGAGACAGAATCGAACGCAGCAGAGTAGCCCAGGAAAACAACATTTGTGGGCTGTTTATGCCAGTGGTGCAACCCAAGAGCGCAGTGTGGCGCATGAATTTAGCACAGGCATATAATTCCAGGCAAAATAATGCCAAACTTGAGCCAGTTAGTTTTTGTCGCCCTTCGAGAATCCGTCTGATTATAATATAAGTGACCAATTTTAATGCAACACAAAGCTAATTGATAACACCATAGTTGACTGGAATTCGTGTCTCACATTTTTTGTTCATAGGTACCAAAATAACAAACTTCTACACGATTGGGACGAATTCATCTCTCCAGGTGGCGATAATTAGCTTATTTATACCTCTCCAAATCTATTCCAATAAACTCGTAAAATTCAAGTACGCGACTATATTTGTCTTTTCCAGATTTACAAAAAGAGCCAAAAACCCTGGCAGCCACAATTTCAGGCACATCCGCAGTAGATTTTTGCATATCCGCCTGTTGAGACTCAGCAGATAGGGCGAAAATTTTATTTTGCGCTTCAACAGATAGTGTGTGGAATCATTATTAATTGTTTTTCATGTCTATTCGTTATCTACAAGAGAACATCCCATCGATCAATCCCATTACGGATGGATAAACCGGATTCGATCAACCTACATTTAGATGGTCATTCAAAGAAGGCTGATGAGCACTACCGGCCCATTGTTTTAAATTCAGTTTTTCTTCTCTTATATTTTCTGCTGAACAAACGTAAAGAGCACCATCTGCCATAAAAAACTAATAATTTTTAAAAAGGGCCAGAAATCGTCTTTACCAATTCTCTTGTTAATACTGGCATTCACGCCATGTGCAGGGCAAGAGCTGGATTTCGGTTGTCAGAGGTAATTCTAAAAACTAACCACGTGTATTGCGAGCATCAGAAAATCAACCCTGACGATACTTTATGGATTGACGACCTCGTGATCACGTCATTTTGTATAGAAGCATCAATAAGTAAATTACTGGCATATTGCTCAAACGATTGAATAACTGGTCTTCATTTGAATTACATATTAATAATAACGCCTTTGAACTCCTCAGTAGAAAACTGACGATGACACAAAGGAGCAGAAGCAGGGAATATGTTCAGTTTGGACCATGCATTAGTAAATGCAACACGTCTAAGAAAATATCTAATAATTCGTCTTAATTTTGCAGCTCCAATTAAAGTTGATTTGCATTCCAAATTGTATTCCTAACTAAAGGCTAATTTGATTGACGAATTCGTCGTTGCAAAATTGGAAAATAGATACGATGGACTCGAAATGGCACAAACTGAGAACCACGACCCATGATACCACATTTTTGTGCTTTGCTCGATAGCACGCTCCCAAAAGAACTCCACATTAATTTAAAGAGCAAGTCATCAGAATTCATCTGTATGCCACCAGTTCTGCACGAAACTAGCCAGATTATGCTGGGTAGAAATAGCGAAAAACATGAAGAATGTCACAAAAGTACTTAACTTCAGAAAGCTTTGTCGAGTGATATATTCAGACATTGAAAAACATCAAGGAAGTTCACAGCTCTTGAGAAACGCAGCAGGTGACCTCGATGAAAATATCTTCCGGTAGGTATAGCGATAATTAAGAGCAAAACATACAAGTAGACTCGCTCGATGCCATCGCTATCTTCGATTTGTAATTCTTGTTGCGTCAAGTTGATAATCGCTGAATGCAGTGACTAGAGTAGTGCTTCAGATGGCCGCTTATAATATTAATTGCTAGACAGCCCATGCGATTTCGGTGGACGGTTGAACGACAGAATAAATGAGCCAACCCTTTGTCATGCAAGCACTCACTAACATCATTTGACAAGAGACTGATAGTCTGAATTCGGTGACAGTCTAGCAGAAAATAGAGAGCAACTAATAAGCCTCACCCGCTCTGCTATATGCGCAGTCATTTTTTATCCCCTCCTGTGGGAGATTTAGTCGACCACGACTGTCTTACCATTAGGCTTTCTTCTTTAGTTGCTCAAAATAACATCACGTATTAAATAAGCTTCATAAGAATTATCAGAATTTTTATTAACAGTTCATGATACCAGTTATAATGGAGTTAGGAGCTATATCAACTAAGACTAGGTAACATACCGCGCATCACACTTCAACCAGATAATGAAAAGTCAGCTTTTAAACATATTTCAGTTCGAATGCATTAGACATTGTGTAGTCAAAAGCAAGGTAATTTATGAGTAGCCTGACACATTCTTCTTGTACACTGTTTGTTTCAAATCAGCAATTCTGATTGTTTTTATTTTTAATAATAGGAATGTTAAAATTAATAGTATAATTTTTAATCCAAGTTCTTACCACTTTCCATAGTTATGCGGCATGCGTTATAAATTTTGTTTATGCCAGTAAAAAATTACGCCATGCCTAATTTTGAATACACATCTGTTATTTCCTTTCCACAAAAATAGTATAAGCAGCAAATAAACAACACATAATACTGTGAATGCATATTTGCATACATAGACACGTGAAAATACATTAACGATGATCAGTCTTTCGCCCAATTGACTCCAATAGAGTCTGTAAACATATGGCTTTACACATGACAACTTGAGGATGAAAAAGGCAACATGAAATCACTGTGCATACGATCTTGACAATTACTCCGGCAAAACATAGGTGGCCTCACTATTCGCCATTCTCAGTGCTCTACGTTAAGCTAGTGCATTTTTGCACGCGAAACAATGACGGTCATCGACAGAATCAACTGGAACAGCATAACTTGCTGTAGAAACAAGCGTGCGCTATAAGCAGCGGTAAAATTAAAGCCCGCAGTTTTTGACTGCTTTGTGGCACACCTTTATCCAGATAATTGTTCATTTGCTCACATTGACCTTGTGCTTGGGGCATACCTTCCTGATTCGGTAGCCTACTAAGTTATTTAACAGGTTTCTTTTGTAAGATTTTGGGAGTACTGTTGTAATGAACGTGTGATCCCGTGAATGTGGCTTTCCGATGTATCGAAATTGTCAGGCCTGCATCGTTCTTTCGGAACAGTTGAATGTTGAGAAAAGGAATCATGTCGTCTTTCTCTTCCTCCAGAGAAAGTTTCATATCCAGATTGGCTTTCGTGGCCTGTTTTAAAGTATGATAGAATTTACAGCTTCTGGAATGAAGAACAACGGGTCCTCAAAATACATTTTATATAGTCAACATTTTTCAATTATATTTTTTAAGCCAGTTGTTTTCTGGATGATATATGTGTACATCCGCTAAGAGTGGTGCTATACAACCTTCCATGCTGGTTCAAAAAACGTTTAGGCACAACATTGCTTAAAGAATTTTCTCGGTTCCATCAGTTTTGCACGTCCACAATTGATAGCAATGTGTTTAATTCCTTCCGAAGTAGACGCCTATCGCGTTCTTAAAGAATTGAAATAATACTCATTGTGTTCCCCAATAATAAATCATTAATTGTTGAGTAGGAAGAAACACACAATCATATTATATATATATATATATATATATATATATATATATGCAAATGCATATATTAATCGATATATAAGCAATCATTTGAACTCCTTCAACCTTGGTATATACGATTTACAATGATAATAAAAATGTATAAGTCAAATACATATTAAGATACAAATGATGTTTATACATATGTCACATTGTTGACATTTCTTTGTGAGTTTATTTAAATTGATTCACCAATTAACCACTAAAATTCATTTCGATTACATATCGCTAGTCGTGTACAGCCTTCTCAGTCTATCTGGTGACAAATCTCCATTGAGTGTCTACTTAGTTGCCCCCACGGTCTGCGTCCGTATTTGCGTGAAGTTTTATGTTCCTTCCCACATACCTTTATTGGACGCGTGGTTTCGTCTATATACTCGACTTTGCCATCTTTTCAAGGTATCTAATAAACCTATGATATGTTGAGGGGTACTATTATTTCTTAGTTAATCGGTAGCATACTGATTATAGTTGGTGATTGTCTTAATACCGTTCTGTTATAGTTTGTTGCTAACGTTCTAATCTATCTATTTAATCTAGAATCAGTTAGTACCAGAATCCTGCGTTGTTCTACTTCAATTATATGGTTTGACTTGTTAATTTTCCCATTAAGCCTCAATAACGTTTCGATTATGATCTTCTCAATAAATTTTATCGGATAGTCATTTATTCTAAATATATCTTTCATTTACATCAGTTTCTTAACTCCATACTTCAAACCCACTATTTTAAGATTCCTTAATATTATAGATTTTCACCCCATACGAGTAGTTAAAGCAAAAATTAAAGATGATGTCCAAGTATTATTTCTATAAATATCCATATTTCCATGATTTCAAATTAATAAAATTTCATACAAGAATCTCAATTTGTTATTAATAGATGGATATTCATACATTTATATAAGATGTGAGATTATTTTAATATTTATTTGGCTGATATACTATATTCGTTGAATGAACTCACATTGTTGCTTATATGTTCATTTAAATATGCAATATATTAATTGACCACCTATATATTAATATATATTTATATAAGTTGTGGGCATTTATTTAGTAACACAGTTTTATATAGATATTTGTATATATACTTTTATTATAAATTATTATTTGTCAATAATGGCAATCTGTTCCGAAAGTGGAAAATATTATGATATAAATCAAAGAAGGATTATGTATGGGTGAATGAAACAGTGACTGGCTTCTGTCCACAGACAGACTAACGGTGGAATTGATTGCTTAGGTTTAAGTTGTTAATTGATTCTTTAACGCGCCTTGAAAATTAATTAGAAAACAGCGGCAAACTGGATAACTGTATTTGTTAATCCGCACTATTTTCTTATATATTTATTTTACAGTATATTTATTATTAGGAAGAAAAAACACATTAATAACAAAGTGGATAACGGCCATTTATCTCACTATACAATCTTTCATTTATATACACCTGGGCTTTCATTTGATTATGCTGGTGGCAACTAGTCTGCCTCTGTTTTACGTATATTTCTTGTTTGAGCGGATTCGTAAATGTGCATGCGTATGTTACTGTGTGTGCCTCATCATCATCATTTCCAGCCACACAAAAGTCAAGTGACTAATGTTTCACTGCCATATAATCATAAGAAGTGGAAAAAAAGTATATAAGTGAATTTAGATAAATTATAATTGAGATTTACGAGAGGGAGAGGGGTAGAGAGAGAAGGAAAACCTTGCTACTATGAGTAAATTTATCAGGATAACTCACAGAAATGAGGCAAACTAAACCTCTCCACAACACCATTATGGCCAAGTTAGCATTCGGGCAAGGCGACATCAGCAACACAGCTTCCTTGCGGATTTCACCGTATCACGTCATAAACAAGTGTGTGTGCCTGCTTGAGTGTAAAGATTTTTCTCACTGTATTGAAAAGTGATGTCTGAGATCTGGTCATTCATGTATTGATAGATTGCGAGCTAACCAACTTTTCGCTTTGATGGCTTTTACGAGAATTTAAATTCATGTGTACACAATAATTGCATGTATGTATGTGTGTGTGTGTGTTGGTATTTTCGCATAATCCACGTGCGACTAGGCGAGTAATTATTGAGGGCCAGGTATTTAGGCCTACCTAAAAATTTAATAAGTAAAATAAATCTATCTCGAATAAGGATACCACATTAGCCACATGTTTGTTTAATGAGAATATTGTATTGAAGTTCTGAGAATAGTTTGAGAAATGACGAGCCGAAGCGTAAACTACTCGGAGAAACATGATACTACAACTTTTTAGATGGACAGTGCCTGTTTGGAAGACTTACGGGTGCTGGGACCAGTGATAACCCATCAAGCAGACAAACAGACAAACTGTGCATCTGGAAATGCAAATTAATATATTAACGCCCTACTAGTGCTATCAATGGTGCCGAAATAGTCAATGGCGGTGCAAACACATGCTAACAGCGCTGCGCAATACAAAACATCTTTTATGTAAACAAGTACACAGTAATAAAACATACCTAATAGTTTGACGATTTCCGCGACACTTGGTTCGTCACCACACACTGCCCTGCTCAGCAACTGTTGGACTATGTCTAAACGATTTATAAGGTCATCACAAACATTCTTCTTTTTACAGTTGCTGTAGAAAAATGTATGAGTTAGTGTTTCTTTCAGTTCAGCGATGAACTCTATTGGATCGACGGATGCCACAGCTAAATGAGTAAAGTGTAAACGTTGCATACAAATGTTTTAACCAATTTTCTTAAATATCAAATTGAAGAAAAACAGTTGTTAGGCAATGCCTAAGAAAATTCACTTACAACATTTAAAATGGACATTGACAATATTTCCGGTAACAAAATAAAACAGAACCTAGAAAGATACAATAACCGATTCAGAGTATTTAAAATTATTAATTGCGACCTGTCGGAGAATGTCCGCTACGCATCCTGCTGTCTAGTCTACTGAGGTAACGTTCAACAATCAGGTGGTCAGACGCCACCATTCACAATACCGGTCACTTAATTACGTCATACCACAATCTCATCCACAAAAACGCACTTGGGTTGGTTAATGTCTTCGGAAGTCTAGTGGAAACAAGTAAAAGTAAAACCCATATAATTATGCCTAAATTACCAAAACATCACTTCCAAATGAAAACGAAAATAACCGCAAAGCTGCATTGCCGATGTTGCCTTGCCTTAAAGCTGACTTAGCTATAATGGCGTGATTTAGAGGTCTAGTTGGCCTAACTTATGCGTGCTATCTAGGTAAATATACTCATGGTAACTAGATCCCCTTTCAAAAGTCATGCAAATTATTAATTTTTCCATTATTATCACTTATTATTTTTAACTATTCTTGTTTTGTTATTCTTCTTATGACCATAGGGCAGTGGACCAGTAGTAACCCATGACTTGTGTATTTCCATTCACGATGATTATGTAAATAAGGAAATATTAATTATTAAAGAGACGAGGGATCCAACATAGGGAGAAAAACCAGCCTAAACAGAACATAGAAGTAACACCACTTAGACCTTAAAACAACAAGCACACGAGGCCTAATACGTTAAATTGCAAAGCTGGGCTTTAACATTAGTGCATTTTTTCTGCAACTCCATTACCTATCTGGACAACACTTGCGATGAATTTGTGCTAAAATTGCCTCTCATACCAATGAAGCCAAAGATGATATGTTAGACTAGCAAAGTCTCAATTCAAGCTAGGAATGGGCAACTTAATGCACTGCTTCTATCACCCGAAACTAAATCAGGACTATTTAATTTTTATTTATTGACAATAGATACCGTGATAACGGCGAAGTATATAACAAAATTCATTAAATGGAACAATAAATAGGAATAGTGAGGAAATGAATATGACTCACTAATAACAGTTTTAAGTTTAAACAGATCTAATATCCCTTTTTTAAACATATGGAAGTGTCCAGTGAGGTAATCGGCAAAACACAAAATTACTGCATAAAGTTAAACACACACACGCACACTGTGTAATATTTTTCAAAACGCCCAGTATATTTATTTCGTTTGCAAGCAAAGTGAAAATTCATGCACATAATTCAATATCCTGCCTTATACTTCCTCATAAAAACTAAAAAACGAATTCGTACAAAATTTTCAGCAGTATAAAAACAGTAAAAAGCATTTAGGTACGGTCCACAGTCTTAAACAATAAAGACCACGTGTACACGTGTCCTAAGTCAGTAGCTAAATATTTTTTAAATGTTCATTATTGTGCATAGACCAAGAGAACTGACCAGAAACAGTATATGAATGGACAAAACGAGATTACCAGTATAATGAACAAATGTTGGATATGTGCGTGGAATATTTATGAAATACTTAAATAGCACAAACTTCAGACGTAGTGTAAGGCGTCGCGTCACAGCGTCCTCCAGCCCTTGGGCAACCGTGCACGCAAACAGATAGTGTAGCTATTAGTTATATATGACGTGGTTGCGTCGAGGACTGTCTTTTATTATGTAACACAAGGACTCGGACTATGCACTTACACGTCTAAGATCTGAACTTAGATTTTCGGAAAAATATATTTTTTTCAAAATTTAAATAGATGTAAGCAAACTCACACGGCCGTGCCTCAAACAATACAAATTTATTCTAAAATCAATGTTGACTGTTCTTGATAGTGAAAATTCTAACTCATTGTAGAAGAAGATGAGATCCATTATGCACAATGCAAGTATTACAGTATTTGACTTTGTAGGCTCCCATAGCAATAATCATTCGCTGTATGCAAAGTATGTGGAAATTCTTGAAACTAGGCGCCAAATTGATGATGGCTCGGCTTATATTAATAATCTTAGAGTTATAAGACGCCAATTTTAAGCACAATTTAAAAATCAACCATGAACTTTTGTGGACTAAAATGTCCGAAGAGATGTAGTAAGCGTTCACGTCAGGTAATAGTCGCTGTTTGTTCCAACTTATTCGCGCACCAGGTACGATTAAATTAACAGGTAGTGAAACAATAACTGATTGCAAGAATAATCTAATGACTTATAAAATGTGCCATCTTGATAGGTGGGTTGAACCTTTCAAGGATGAATTTCCTTAGGCATCAGCATCAATCCTGATCCCCGATAGTAAGACAATATCAAGTGTAACATGCTAAATTCGAATAACCATCAAAGCCAGAAATACGGAATGCAGACCTCATTACTTTGCTTCCGACATTTTGAAGGATGATGTAAAACAGTTGTAGAACGTTCCTTAACCTTTTTCGTACTATATGGGTTGAGAAGAACGTGCTCGCTACTTGGAGTGCGTCGACCATTATTCCTATTTTTAAAATAGGAAATCGAAATTCTTGCGATAAACATCGTGGTATAATGATGACTTCAGTCGTATCTAGGCTATTAGCATCGATTATCTAACGTCGTCTGAGAGCTTCATGCGAATCACATCCTGAAGAAAAACAAGCCGGATTCCAGCCATAACGAGTTTGAACAGATATTTTTACATTGAGACAAGTTCCTGAACAGCTAAAATATATTGCTGCCCCACAATAGACCATCTTTCTATACTTTAAGGGTGCATTTGTATCGATGGATCGCAATGTTCAATTCCATATTCTATCGAAAAGTTTAATGCCTAATAAATTTGAAAATATTATACGCGCCGTCCACGCAAACATTTGTGGTCGCGTTAAGGTCTACAAAGAAATAACACACAAATTTACTACTAGCAGTAGCGTTCTTCAAGGCTGTTCACTTTCCTCATTTATTTTTAATTTTGTAATGTATGCTGATATGAATAAAAATCGCCCATTCCTTCAGGATACTGGTGAGCATGAAGACGATATTATATTCTTATTATACGACAAATGAGATTCTACTCAGACCACCTTGAATAGATTAGCAGATGTTGTTCTGTTTGGTATAAACATCGTGCCCTCTAAATCTAAGATACTTCTACAGGATCACACACTACTTACGACAACTCCGCAGCTGTAAAGTAAAGATTTGAGCGAAGTTGACACGTTTAAACTTCTTTGTAGTTGTATTAAGAAATCATGCAATATGAGGGAAGAGGAGCGTACGAGAATCGCGAAAGCTGTAGTAAATTTCTCCCAACTTCCCCATTTGTTGAGAAACGTGAGCATCATGTATAATTTTTAGTTCAGCCATTATTATGCAGTTGCAATTTAAATTGAGATATAAATCATATATGGAAGTATACATATATTGGAAAGCAGGTATGTACAACAAAGTTAAATAGACCATATACTTTTCATCAAAACTTAACTCGACTGTAAATCTGGTACTTTATATAGCCTCTATCTCGAAAACAAGGGGAACACAGTTGGATTAAACACACATAATACACGACAAAGAGGAAACTGGAAACGTACATGTTGCGAAATGTGTGCGTGTATATGTGCGTAAGCGCATTTCAAGTCAAGAACAATGTATGCCAAAATGCTAAAGATTGGAGCCGCATATCTACGTGTTCTTTCCACATATATGCACTATGGTTTGATCATAGGTATTAATTTCGCCGTCGACCACTGATGATGATCATGGAAGTTCGAAACGCGTCAGTAGGTGTGATTGACAGTGATTTTTCAGTGTTGTTCGACTAGTTAAATACAATTGGATTGGTATTTACTCCGAACTCGCAAACTTGATATAAAGAAATTGTTTTTGGTTATTGCATGTACACATTCTCTTTATATGTTAAACTGCTTCTTTAGCATTGCAAATAGCTAACAAAATTAACATTTCTTGACCACACTGAAGATCAGCTGTCCTCTTTATTCAACTCTTTTTGGCTTACAAACTCACATGCGTGCACAAACAAAGAAGTAATTTATCTAATAAGTTTATAAATAAACACTCAAAATCTTCAATAAGAATTGGTGTCAGTGTTCTTTGACGGATGAAATGGTTCCCTATTACCTAATTTGATTGTAATTGATTTCAGGTGTTTTTGCCTTCTTTCTTACTTCCATATAGCGCCGGTTGAATTAATATTACTCTACTTGACAACCAAAAAGCCGGCATAGTATTAAACACAAGGTCCCACTATACGATTGTTTTCACTGACCTGCCTCGGAATTCGCTGCACGGGCTCTACACTTAACAGCCATTATTGTTGCTCTGGCCTGCATTAAGGCACCAATTATACCTAATTCGTTGCTATGTGTCAAGATTGTTGCCCTTCGGACAAATTCCTGCAAAAAATAGAAACGTATGAAGAGTAAAAAATAATAGACGCGATATTGAAACAGAAATTTAAAAAGTTAAGCACGCTCACAAAAATAGAATGTGTAAGTAATTCAAAGAATCATAAAATAATATAAATTTAACCAGAAAAATGAATCAATTACGTTTGATTTACCAAAGGCAGAAAATTTTGCTATAAAACCTTTTACTATAAGACATTAATATACGTAGGCAAATTTTCTCGTAAAATTAGCGTATTTTTGGGAGCAATTCAAATAGAAATATTCATGATAGTTGCAGGGTTAGGGGCTCAACTAATTCCATCAAGGTCAACCTTACTAGAGTGCGATTACAAAATGACGTATGGCAACACATCAGCGGAACTCGTTCTCCTTTTTCATAGGCCATTTTAAATGGAGAAGGTAATGCGCATATTAATGTTGGCCTACATTTCCAGATGTAGGTACAACCAGTTCATTTGGCACGATAAATATAGTATGCATAGTTTAAAAGTTGGCAGGCCTACCATGGAACTACGTTGGCCATCACTTTTCCCTACTCTCTATCGAAGTTGAGACCAGCCAATTAATATAGAATAATCACAAAAAGAAGGTTGATGTTCTTAAATGAAAATTTGCTCACCTCATGTTCACTGAGAAAAACAAAAGCGTATAAAGCGGTGGGACTTGCTCGCATTGCACCACCATTCCCGAAAGAGCCGGATCCATTGAATATTTCTGCAGCAGGGCGATACGGCTCCTCGAAATTGCTAATTCGTAATTTACTAAATGTCTGAACAATACTACCACCGTAGTAGCGATGCTCGCCATCAGTAAAGTAGTCTGTAGCGAATCTATAGTTTGGCATAAACAAAAAATATGTAAAATAATATAATATTGTCGCTAAACTTGTGAGTGCGTGTGGAGAAACATCTCCGCGTTTTGTCTTCAACAATATTTCGCAAATGGTTAGAAGAAAGAAACAGATATAATATTAAAGAAATAAGGACATTTTACAAATAAACTATTGCATGTTTGGGCAAATTTTTTCAACTACAAATATCAAAAGGTACTCGCAGTTATAATGTAACACGCGGCTCCGTGTTACAACCCAACGAAGGTCGACTTTTACAAACGCTGTGCTCTTTAAGGTCAAATATTCTAACTCTGTCCTTAAACAATATTTCTCTCAAGCTGGGATTTTAGGAACAATCTCTGTTAGTCTCCAGCAGTTTTAATCGATATTTCTTGAACTGCAATTTTATTTGTAATTAATAGGGTTTTCATAAAATAGACAGAACCGCGCGCGATCCGCGAGGATCACGCGGTGGACTATTGTGTCACAGTGAATTTATTTCGCTCAGTTGGATTATTCACAATTTTACTGTTATCAGTTAACTGTGCCATTCCGAATTTCAGAGAATAATAGATTATAATAATGAAATGAACTAAATATTCGTGAGTTTTTGGTCATTGAAGTCTTTATGTGGCTTACCCCTTCATTTTTAGTGATTGCTTTTAACGATGACTTTTTACATATCTTCATATGTTTTAAATCGATGATAAAAATACAATTCAATTCAGACATTTGTGTAAGAATAACTACTTGTGTGCAAAACATTTTTCTCTATAAACATAAATCATTTTAACTTTTGTCGTCTAGGAGACGGAAAATTTAGTTTAACTGCGAATAGTGTTTAAGACCTATTTTTGCATAAAAATCTATTTTGACAGCTGACTAACATATATTCAATTTGGACTAACTGTGAATTATATTGCTATTTGCAACATTATATCTAATATACGTATGACCAGATGTTTTTGCCTTCTCACATCAACCATCCGAAAAGGATCAGAGACTGATTAGGCGCACGGGTAGTAATAATAGCCACCATTGATATGTAGGACGGGTATAAAATCACGATAAAAAAAGCAACCTGCAAAACACCCCTACAATAAAACTGTGTCGATTTTTCTGTTCCGACACTATCTTTAAGGCGATTTGGGCTAAACTTGTGTGTAGAGATCCTGGTTGACTCATTTTTGTGTTACCAAGATAATTATCCTTAACCGAGCTAGATCCTTCTTTTTATAAATGACTCTCCTTCAACGTTTTTTGTTTAAAATTATCTTTGTCACTATTATTATTAGTTTCACTTTTTAAATTTTTCTTAAGGTTATGCAACAATGAAGCATAATCGTACATATATATTACTCTTTCTGATGATGATGATCAATGCATACATGCATGTGCTAACTTTTCGTAATCATGAATATACATAGATTGTAAGTATAATTAAAAAATATTTCGTTAAAGCAGCGAAAACGTGGTAAGTGATGTCGACTATGTTAATGAACTTGATCAGAAAGATATCCATTGCCATTCATGATGACTTTTCATGAATATTAATTTGGAAACTCCTACAGTGTTTTCACATTATATATATATATATATATATATATATATATACTTGCATATATATATATATATAAAGTTTGCGCGATTTTGTATTTTTAATAACCATACACAACATTGATACTTGTAACAAAATGTTCAGGACATTGAAACATTTATATTCACACATTCAGCGTAAACGCAATTGACAAGTGCTTTTGTCTATGCAATCAAAACGTCATCGACTGCAAAATAATTGAAAATCAATTCAAAACGAAACCTTACTATTAAACGTTTGACTTCAGCATATACCAAATACAAGCACTTTAGTTATTTTAATCAAGGCTGCAATCTTGATGTAAACACCTGACTCATTATTTACACACATTTATCAGTATAGTCTAAGCAGTGTATAGTGTAGAAAAGACAATTTTAGTTGACGGTATGTAAGATGGATTCTCTGACAAAAACTACATGTGAGCAGCCTTCAGATAGATGAGCATTTTGAGAGCAGTTACGGATGCTGAGCATAAACGTATTTTAAAAAATTCTTAACCTGGCTTTATTACATCATTATATTTGCGCCCATCTATAAATTTCAGCGTTTAACAAATATTGCTAATAAAATAACCTACAGCGTCCAACTTAATCTTCAGCAAATCATGAGAACAAACATGCAATACACCGCAGTATTCAAGCTAAGACATCTATTCATTTCAATGGGAACTAATTATTTAAATTTTAACATTTTACGGTCCATGTTTCCTGTGAAAAACAAATGTGCACAATATGCTATAAATTATGTCTCAGTTTCAAATCAAGAGAAGCTTGTGTCCTCTTAATTTTCAAGTGTAAAATGAATATTTTATGCAATTTGTTGATCTTATCAAATTTTTTTCAGCATGCGCACGGCTTTCATCAATCAAATCTATGTCATCAAAAAAACGTTTTTTAAGTTACACTACGTTCAGATACTTCCCTTCACAATCACCAACAGCAATACAACAACCTTTAATAACTTATGCTTCACTGCCATATAACCATGAGGAAAACTCAATGTGAAGAAATTAAAAAAGTAATAATAAAATCATGCACATTAACATATCAGCGATGATTGGAGCAAAAATAGAACCAAGCCTGACACCATCTAATTCATTTCATTTGAAAATATTGAATATCGAAAACAACAAGCTTTGATCATCGAAATTTAGACTCACTTGATTAAAATGTCTGTAGATTCATGCGCTGATTTTGCTCTTTATTGAAACAATGGGCCCGAATGGAATACTTGAGCCGTGCGTTTTAATTAAAGCATATAGTCTAGCTTAAAATAATTACCTGATCCACGTTTTGAATAAAACAGGCTGAATTCCAGTTGTTTTGTTTCTTCAAAATATTTCGATGGCCTTTGGCGGCCATTTTCTTCAGTTCACTCATCATCACAAGTTGTAAAACACACACTAATGAAGTAATTTATTCAAACTGGCTGTGGTCTAGTTGAAATGTTTACCTATAATTAAAAGAAGAGAAATGCAGAAGAGGCCCCCAAGATTTTTCGTGTTACGTCCTCTTTATACAAATTGGATACCAGTAATCAAACCATTATTGTTAAACACATAATTATCCCGATTCACGACGAAAAAGCCTGCCACTACCTACACATTCGGTATCTATTTAAAGTCTATTGCTTCCATGCCGAATAAATAAACACACTAATTAGACGAATAATCAATTATTCTGTTAAAACGGTAAAAAAAATCTTACTAATCCGAGTGCAACTTCAAAGAATTGTATTTTATTTTTTAGAAAGTAGGAAGTATGAACATAAGAATCGTTTGATGTGTTCAAACGAGGTTGTCTCATTATTTATTTAATAATCGTTAATAGGAAATAATGAATTTCTGTCCGTATCTTTGAGAATTTACTTCAAATATATTGAATAAGAGCTAGAAAGATTACTTTATTTGAATTTTCAGCATCTAAATCATTTTTAATTTAAAAGAAATTTATGGTCTAAGGATAGGCTCTGTTTAGGTCCAGATCATCGATAATATGTGTATACACATGTTTGAACGGAATATCTCACCTATTAAGTGAAGTAAAATTTTTCAGTCGTTATGTAAATGAAATATGTTCGTGCAGTGAAAGATTCATACGTGCAGATGAACTATTTAGAAAATTCAATAGTTAACATACAAAAATTCGTTTTACCAATGAAAATTAAGAATACTTAGCTACCATATCTGGATGTTCAATTTAAAGTAGAACTGACGGAAGTATCTACCTAAGCTCAATACTATAATCTGGAGAGCGGAATCCGTCTCACACTGGTGGCCGAGTGTGATTTCGGTGTCCATTCACAAAAAGGTGACACTAGCACCCCTACCAACTAACACAGTAACAATTTTCTCTGTTTTACAATCTTCAGTGTGATTCGCGAAGAGCGAGTAAAGAGATCTAGGACAACTCATGCAAGTTTTCGACAGACAGTTCGATATGTGAACCAAATTCATACACACTGCCACACTTTTGAGTTGCGCCACCGATAGTAACGACTGACTGTTGTTGCCACTCTGGACTGCTCAGCTGCTTACCATACTGTGTTTAAGTAACTCGATGGCAAACTATGCTAAATGACGATGTCCCGTCCAAAATTCTTCGATTGCCCGAATTTTGTTACAATAGCACATCGGCAACTATTCACACTACTAATGACCTTTCTGAACTTTACGCGATTGATTCTGGCGTTCGACAAGTATGTGTCATTGCTCCCATTTGGATTATACTGTAGACGCAATTATTCCTGAGGTCGTTGCAGCACTCCTCGGAGTATAGATTGATGGTGGTGATCCGTTTGCTGAACTTTAATGTGTTGACGACGCTATTCTGATGACAGAAAAGGAAGACAAGATACAGAGAACAATTTACAAAGATGAATAAGTGTCTATCCACTTGATCAGAAGCTAAACGCATCAAAATCGGTTGTTAAGACCAATTTTAATCCATAGCCTAAGATCGTACTAAATGGCGTTCAGTTGGTAGTGAAGGATTTCGTATACCTAGGATCTCTGCTAATGCAAGACGGATCATCTTCTGCAGATTTTCAGACAACTTTTCAGTAACTGTTTTTGGAAAATTGTGCAAACCACTTCGGAATTGACCGTCTAATTCACTGAGCAAAAAGTCAAAGGTCATCAAGTCAAGAGTAGGGCCGGCCCTGCTTTATGTTGCGGAAACTTTTGAGATGCCACGCTGCAGCTGTCAGCGCCTGAGCGGCTTTGTTAATCGACGTATCCATTCAATTTAGCTTATGTCATTGACAGTTAAACATCACGTCATTAATTAGGAGCGAAATTTACGAGCCAAACAGCTCTGTACGACCGTTCTTTGGCGTCCCATGAACATTGAAGTAGGTTAGGGAACGTCGATTGCGCTGGTGGTAAATAGTTTGCGAAGGCCAATTTTACATCCTGCTTGTGAGGTCTCCTAGGTATCTCTGACGATTAACTCGAACTGCAGGAGGGTTATACCAGCCATCCCGTGACCGAATACTATAATTCACGATATTGGGAAATTGATCACGGTGCACCGTTCTATCATTAAGATATCATTGGAGGAGCGAAAATAAGTCGGAATCAAGTGACTAACGTGGTTCGATAAAGGGGCCTTTATAATTATGCCTCATGGGCACTGGCCTGTCTTGATATCCGCCGAGTGGGAAATCTAGGCATCCGTTTATTATATTATACTGACAATCTTATTTAGTCAGATGATGCAAGAGCTATAATTCCCGAACGTCTGAGCGCATAGCAATTTAGTTTGTACAATATAAAACTTGTATCATGATTAAAATGCAGCAAAGCAATACAACAAATTTTTCTCTTACCAAAAGCAAGATTTACGAAAATATTTTTTTTATTTCTAGGCTTTTTATAAATAATGATATTGTCCAAAACTGAGAAAACATCTTTTTAATTGTCGCGAATTTAAATTACTATAAGGGTTATCTCAGCACCATATAAAATGATGTTTAGTTTCATTTATTCTATTGGAACATGAGACTTTTGGGCGTACTGTTTTATTTATTTTTCAGACTAGATTAATTCAAAATTTCTATGTGACAAGATGGAGCAATATCACTTCTTAGCAGTTTGGTTCTTAAGAATTCAAACCCGAGCATAAACGCATTGCTTTATTTTAATCTATATTGCATTAATAATACACACAAGTAATGTAGACTTACTCTCGAGCCAATTTGCTTGGATCAAAATACCCACACTGACGACAGGAGCGAAGCACAGCAAGTCCCATTTGAGTGTCATCAGTGTAAATCAGTTCTGACTGCTCGCCTGTACAATTAAGAAATTATTTTATATTTACTGACAGATTAAATAACTTGCAGTGCAAAAAATGATTAGTGATGACTGGATTGGATTCGCATCGATGAGAGACAGAAAGAAAAGATGCAGTTCGTAAGATATCTCAATTTTAAATAAAGTCTGGAATACTTTGATTAACTTTAAGTCACGAAGAACACTTATTCTTCAATATTAGATATCAAAAACATAATTGAAGTCATTTCTGGTAGATATCTTCTTACGAACATTTATATCAAGAGAGTTTTCTATTAAATATAATTTTCTATTGTAATTTCAGCATTTCTGTTCAAGTTTGAACTTGTTTCAGTATTCATAATTGTATACGGTCTAACTTCAATAAAGAACTATTGAATACCTTCAGGCGTTCTTTAGATACCGCACTGGAAACAAGGGTGCCGTTAGCTTGTATGTGTCAACTACAACCCATTATATTAACGAATATTATGTATTCAATGGAATGCTACCAGGTTTTGTATCTAAGATAGGCAATTGCAACACAAAAAACAGCATGAAATATAGAGCTTCAGAAAGAATGGAATCTGCCACTAAAAATAACTAACAACGCATCCGGTATCAAATGCTCTCCGTAGCCTAAATATGGTTATAATTTTTTTTAAATTTTATCGGCACTACGTGGCAACATAACCGATACCGATGGGAAGGTGACGTCGGCGTGTTCAGGATTACGCCATTCTGATAAGACCATTATTAAATGAATATTGGTGGCGCGGGCGGTGATAACATTTATTTACTTCAAGATTGCGATCTTCATATAAACACCTGGCCCATTATACGCATAAATTTATCATTATAAATAAAGCATTTTATAATACAGAGAAGCAATACACACAGTAGAACGCGTTCGTCCTTATTGAAAACCTATCACGTACTGCCTATAATTTGCCGCGGACAGGGTTCAAACCTGGCCTCGTCTTTTTCGGTATCTGCCGCTATAATCACTGAGCTACCCTGACGCATGTTCAATGCTTATTTTATACTAGCAAATGTATGTATATGTGATCGGTATTTGTATAAAGAATGCAGAGCTAGGGCGGCTGAGTGTTTAGAGCAACAGATTCCGAAGCCGAAATGCCCAGGTTCGAGCCTCATCCGCGAGAAATTATTGGCAGTACGTGTTGAGTTCCAAATAAGGACGAAACGAGTCTACTGAATAATTTCCTTTTTCTACATAATACAATTCTAGGTTTATACTGACAAAAGTATGCACATAATGGGACAGTTTTTTATACAAAACACATAAATGTTTTCCTCTATCCAACAAATGAATCATATAGCAGTATTTTTTCTGCTAGAATACCGATTAATGAATGCGCTATGTGGCCATTCGTAAGTTGAACAAATATCCGTGCACAAAAACGGATAAAAATTTGCTGCACACCTTTATGAACTACTTCTGACTACAGCAGATAGCATTTCAAGCAGAATCTGGAAAGTTATAACGAGAATGTTTCAGAAAGCGACGGCCTGTCTTAAATAAAATGCAATATTTTTAAAAGGCGGCAACAGCTACGTTAGAATATCGCACCCAGGATCGTAACAACTGCTGTCGTGTACACAGCTGATAAAGAACAACACTGGGTTATAGTGCTTAACGATTTGAAAGCAACGTCGAGGCATAACAAACTCTTCAATCAAACTCTTGTAAGAACTTGTTATTCTAGCAAGAGTATGGGGGCTCATCTTTCATCAAAGGCAGCTCGTAAGTTAAATATCAAATGATTAGCAACAAAATGATCATTAGATCTCGGAAGGTTATGAATGACCACAATGCTGCTGAAATCGATTGCCTTCCTTCAGAATTATTCCACTTTTGAAATGTGGAAATTTGAATTAACTGCACAAACATCTTGCTGCAAATTTTAGGGAGGAAACAGAGTGGTAGACTGTTATTCTTATTGAAGCCTTCCACACATAAAGGACAGTTTAAAATATAATAACCAATGTTTTAACCTAAAGAGAGATTTAGCTAATTGAATTTCGCCAATTTTCGTAGGCCGAACACATTAACAAAATAATATAAAATTAATTAAAAATTCAAAATAGGTACATTATGGAAAATCTAAAACTCAGACTAGAGCATCAAGGAATATGATAAAAGGCATCTAAAAAACTAGAGAAAAACATGTGAGCAAAAAATATTTGCCAAACCTAACCCTCAGATAGGAAGAAAATCTAACAATATAGAATCGTCCTGTGCTATAATCGTTTTTCCAAACCTTAAAAAGCCGTCTCAGACCGTGAAAACGTCTTCATATTTTTGATTTCCTCTCACAATGGCATTCGCTCTTCATCATGACGCTGTCTACCTTTTAAGTCGCTGTCAGTTTGATCAGTAAGACATATCTTTAAGACTACGATATTGTCTGGTCGCTTTTGCCCGATCTGATTTCATACCAGTTCGAGTGAAAGCTCATATTTTCCAATAGTTTTAGAAAAATTGCTTAGCTCATAATGAATAAAACATTTTGCAGCTGTATTTCATGCACAGATTGTCTTACTGACTTTCTGTGTATACTGGCTAAGTTTAGGCTACAATTTCCATTTATAAACTTCTTTCTGATGATAGTATGTATTTGTAAAATCTGCTGTTTCCCAAGATTTTATTTTTTAATTACATAAAAGAAATTGAGGCAGATTATTTTAAGTTTTCACGGATGTTTTTTAATGCTTAACACATTATTTTATCATAAAACTCTTGCTTTTCTGGCTATATCGTGTAATTTTTCGTGATTTTCATATTCACTGCATAAAATAACTTATATTATCGATTATTTATCATGCGTTTTCGGTTCAGGTGTTATAGCATCGTCAATTATATTTTCAATTTCCTTTCGAATTATAAAGGATCATAGTATTAGCTTATCTCTTTTAAAATACTTTTAATGGTTATTACAGTTTCTGCTTCGGTGCTTGTTTTTTATCTTGTTATCTAGGAACCGCTGACGTTTGATATACCTTCTGCAATCCAATTTATTTAAGACTAGATAAGCGCATGAAATGTTTTTGTAAATTATATCATGTATTGGATTTCCTCCCAAAACATTTTTTCTGCTTAACTATAACGTTTTCGTTAATATACAGTCAATAATATATTACATAAACAGGTCATCTTCAGTTACTAAGATTTGAATCTATGCGTAGACTTTATTTAAATTGACATTCTTTTAAAAAAAACTTACTATTAAAGGAATTTGCAAACATCGTCAATATAACTTCTGCAGTCTGTCTTCTTTTGTCCTCATATATGTAGCCATAACAGTCACCTAGGTAGCCTCCTAGAATTGCACCACGAACTGAATCCTCCATTTTAGTATACAAATAAATGTGAGCATAATTTCGCATGATTATAAAGCATACGAGTCACAAATATAAATAAGGTTTTCTTAATAAGCAATAGTAATAATTTCTACTTTAATTTAAACCTAGCCTTAATATAGCACATTAAACAAAAACGAGTGAAATATTTAGACGATTTAAAATATTTTGGTATTGTATTTCAAAAAATAATTTAAGACTGTCACCAAAAGTGACCTTGATATTTACAAACATTTCTGAAACGCATACGTAAATGCTCTAGCTTCAAGAAAATGCCGAACTATGTTGCAAAGTCAGTTAGGAGCCAAGCATGGCTAAGTTAGTACTGTTAGGGCCTTTATTAAAACCGGTATTGCGTTGTTGAGACCCTAACCTATTCGTGTCTGTAAGCCCCATAGATGCCAGATCGCTGGAAGTCCTAAAATTCACAGTAGAGTCTGATATGCTTATATTATTGCTTGTGTCATTTAAATTCAAGTCCGCTATGTCCTGCACTAACCTACATGTGTCCTCGTATTTAATATCGGTATCCATGATCAAATGTTATAATAATTAAATTGACACTTACTTATGGCATTCGGAAGGTGAAAGTTGGAAAGCTATATTTTCAGCAATAATCTGTTTTGGTGTGTACGTGACCCCCAAATAAAAACAATTATACCGGTTCCAAGGCTCCTCCTCAGTGTTATATTATATCAGAACACAAGGCAAGTGATGGAAGAGTTTATTGTATAATGTTGTAATCGTTTATTATGAAAAGAAATATTAAAATGCAGCAGACCAAAGTTTCAATACCAGACAGGAAGCGAGATACTCAAAAACTGAAAATAGCGCACAATTTTAAAAATCAAGTATTTAAGCACAGAATGTTCTGGAAAATAAAAAGAAAAAATTCTTTTTAAATAAAGTTGTTACAATCAGCTATGGTGGTTTAAATTTATCATTCAATGTCATTTTATATAAGGCGAAGGATTTAACATCCTCTACATACACCACCTTCTCAAAAAAGAGGAACGACTAATAGTAGACGTAATCATAGTTCTTCGGCTGACGATGTATTCTTCCAGAACGAGTTGTACATACTGGCGCCCCTGACGTCGTCATCTCGCCCGGTATAACATTCGCTGGTTCTTCAAAATCATCTGGTATCGACAAATAGTTTTCATGCTGTGATTCAGTAGAATAAGATTTTGCTATGTTAGACAACGGTTCTTCAGAGTACTGCATTTCATTATGTGCCTGCATGATGGGATTGCACACATCAGATTCGCCCATGGAACGGTCATTCGACGCATCTTTTAATTCGGTCACAACGTCAATCCAGATAAACTGGGGAATACAGCGATCCAACGTAACACAATCCTCAATGCCATTTATTTCTATGATGACATTCTTGTCAGTCATCCTCTTGACCTTGTATGGTCCTTTGTAAAATGGTGTTAGGCAGTTCTTCCTATTCTCATTAGTTATATATACATGCGAAGCCGATTTTAAATCAGAGGACACATAGCATTTAGTTTTAGGTTTTCTAGTCTTGGTTGGGGCCAAACGACACATCTTGTCTCTAAGTGCTCCTACAAACCAATCTACATAACTAGAAGCCCAATCAAGACTACTTGGAGTTTCTATTCGAAGATCTCCAGGCAAACTTAATGGTTCTCCATAAACCAATTCTGCTATGGAAGTACCTAATTGTGCCCTATATCTGTTACGCATGGCGAGTAGTACTATAGAAAGATCGTGTATCCAGCTTGTTCCACTAGTACACCTTAATGCAGCTTTCAGTTCACGATGTAGCCTATCTACCATCCCATTTGCTCGTGGGTTATACGCGCTAGTATGTATTATAGTGGTTCCCATGATGTTGAAGGATCTTACGAAAAGCTCTGACATAAATTGCCTACCGCGATCACTAGTGACCTTTTCCGGAACACCATAACGCGATATCCAATTATGTAGAAACGCGAACAAAACTTCTTGTGCTGTCATGTTTTTTAAAATCGCCACTTCAAATTGACGACTAAATCTATCTACCATAGTCAGCAAGTATTTGTTTCCATTTACTTCAGGCATCTCAACAATGTCTATGTGTACGTGTCTGAACTGTCCATTTGGTATTCCAATGTTCTTTATCTCGGTTCTGGTATGTCTCCACACCTTACACGTTTGACACTTGGCACAGGCTCTTACCCATACCCGTATGTATTTAGACATGTGCAGGCCATACGTATCTGTCGTTGATCAATCAAATGGTGGCTTTAATGGATGGATGACCCATGTCATGCAACACTTGGATAATATTGGCCCGTAACTCCAATGGCACATATGGTCGTGGTTGACTTCTAGATGTTTCGCATAACAACCACTTACCATTTATGAGCTTACGAACATATCCTGGTCTTTTGGATAATACTAATGTAAAGGGATCCGATCCTTGCGCTTCCTCGATTTGACTAACGAAATCGTTCATTGATTCATCTAAATTTTTTAATGGACCTTGAAATATCAGCTCGACATCAGCTTCATTCGGTCGGCTAAGTGCATCGGCTACCACATTCTCCTTACCAGCAATATGAGACAGTGAAATCGAACTCTGCTAACCGTGTTATTTGGGAATTTACTCTACGAGAGTAATTAAGCCTAGCTGTCTTACCAATTATGCTAATCAATGGCTTATGATCGGTCAATAACTTAAACTTGTGACCATCTAAGTAATGCTCGAAGTGTATCACTGCTGCATACACTGCTAGAAGCTCTTTACCAAATGTATCATAACGTTTTTCTCGATCATTAAGCTTACGGCTATAAAACCCAATCGGTCTTACTACGTCCTGATCTCTTTTTTGTAGCACCGCCCCTAATGCAACATCTGAGGCATCTGTGATTAGTTCGAAAGGGTTTTTCCAATCTACAGGTGCTAATGTGGTTACGTCACTTAACATATCCTTGGCCTTTTGGAATTTTTCTCGGTCTTCCGGACTCAAGTTTATAGGCCAAGACTTCTTGATCGTGCTCTTTTCACGAGTGAGATGGCGTGTTAACGATCCAAGAATTCCGGCTAGACCTGGAATTAATCGACGATAATAGCTGATCATACCCAAGAACCTTCGCAACTGGCGTACGGTTCGGGGTTTCGTTACGTCCTTAATAGCTTGGACCTTATCTTCCAAAGGTTTAATTCCGTCTTTGGAAAGTATATGCCCAAGGTATTTAACTGAAGAGCAACCTGTATTACTCTTATTAGGTTTGACCACTAATCCATATTGTTCCAGCCTGGTCAAAACCGTTTCCAAATGCGTACGATGTTCATTTCGTGAGCGACTGAAAATAATTATGTCGTCTATATATACTCTCGCAAATGGACAATTCTGAAGGATTTCTTCAGCCAAACGCTGGAATGTCTGACTGGCGTTTTTCAAACCAAAAGGCATTCGAAGAAATTCATGCGATCCCCTCCTGGAAATCTGACTGCGGTGAGTGGTATCGAACTTTCTTCCATTGGTACCTGATATTACGCTTTCTGGAGATCTAAAGTTGAATAAACCTCATATCCCATTATATCTTGGAGCAAAGTACTCTGGTTAGGGAGAGGATAAGAATCACCCTTTGTCACTGAGTTTAATAGACGATAATTCCACAAACCCTCCATTGACCCGGTTCAGGTTTGGGAACTACCACTATTGGGGAAGCAAAATTGGAATTTGACCTTCTACAAATCCCCTCTTTGCGCAATTGGTGAAATTCTGACACAGCTACGTGTTGCTTGTGTTGTGCCAATGGTTGAGCCTTTGGTGAACAAGGCAACGGAGCCACCAATTCTATTTGGTGTTCTACTCCTGTCTTCAGACCTATCCTTTTGGCACTGAAAGGTTGAAACACTGCTAGGTGCTTCTCGATTATATCAGCAAAGTCATGTGCGACTGTTGGACGAGGTAAGAGGACTGTTCTAACTGCCGACACGTTAGACTCAGTAGGTGTTGATGTCCCTACGCCTTCTGCGATAGTCCTAGTTATGCGGTCTAATGTCAGCTTAAAATGGGTCAAGAAATCCATGCCAATGATATGGTCCTTGACATCGTCTACTAGAAAATTTCAACGGAAGGAAGATTTCTGGCCTAATGTTACCGACATTTCTTTCATCCCCTATACTCCTATCGGGCTACTATTTGCGGCCCATAGTTGATAATCAAATGTGGGGCAATCTGCTTCCACCACGTCTGACCTAACTATGCTTACCTCAGCTCCCGTGTGTATGAGAAATTCTAATCCAGATAATTCATCCTTAATAATGAATTTGTTGCTGGACATCCCGACAATGTTTTCAAGATCCCCGCTTAGTGAAAATCGGACTCTCTTGCCTTCTATCTCGGTGCTATTTCTACTAGTCGCCTCTTTTGCTTTGAGTATGCCTTTTAAAGGCATATCTGGGAGCCTTTGCAATGGAACCCCCCCTACGGCTCCTACTAGCGGGGGTTGTTTCCTTTTCCCGGTGACGGATTTCTCTCAACCGGTTTTGTGCTTCCTTTCCATGTGGGTCCATCTAATCGCGGGTAAATACAATTCTCGCCTTGGCACTTCGCACTGCGTCCGTATTCGCAATGTGCCTTACACCATCCGCGTGGCCCTTCAAAGCGTTGACGCGAGTGACTCCCTCGACGTCTATTATACCTATCCTGACTCTGAAGTTGTGCAATATCACTACGCAAGTTAGCAACTTCTCTACATAAGAAACGCAAAGTTTTTTGTATACTCAGGTGGTTTTCGATATCTGCCCTGACTGGCTGCATCGTTACAGAATCTGCCATTACAGCATGTACTTGTGGTTCTTGCTGTTTATACACGCCGTCTAACCCTCTGAGTTTTGTTGGCCAATCTATGTTCATTGTGTCAAATACTTCCATTGTTGTTCTGAGCCTAATTGGTAGCTCAGCTGTAAAAATGGAGTTGACTACATCTCTAGATATATTCAACCTGGAAGCTTTTGTGCAAAGGCGTTCATAAAATTCGGACGGTAGTTGACGCCCTATTTTTTCTAAGCGTAATAGTTCGCACATTTGCGCTGATCTTCCAGGCTGATATCTCTGAAATTTTCCAAGGCATTTCGGAAATTTTCAGGCAATGCCATCCATGCTGCAACAAATTTCTCCATAGGGTTCACGATATTATAAGCACTGAATATCATTTGGGCATCTCCTACCCAACTTGAATGTTTTTCTGATTTATACTGTGGTAGACTTAATATTCTTGGACTGCGCGGTCGCCAAATTTTGTTGAGGCCCCTAACCTATTCGTGTCTGTAAGCCCCATAGATGCCAGATCGCTGGAAGTCCTAAAATTCACAGTAGAATCTGATATGCTTATATTATTGCTTGTGTCATTTAAATTCAAGTCCGCTATGTCCTGCACTAACCTACATGTGTCCTCGTATTTAATATCGGTATCCATGATCAAATGTTATAATAATTAAATTGACACTTACTTATGGCATTCGGAAGGTGAAAGTTGGAAAGCTATATTTTCAGCAATAATCTGTTTTGGTGTGTACGTGACCCCCAAATAAAAACAATTATACCGGTTCCAAGGCTCCTCCTCAGTGTTATATTATATCAGAACACAAGGCAAGTGATGGAAGAGTTTATTGTATAATGTTGTAATCGTTTATTATGAAAAGAAATATTAAAATGCAGCAGACCAAAGTTTCAATACCAGACAGGAAGCGAGATACTCAAAAACTGAAAATAGCGCACAATTTTAAAAATCAAGTATTTAAGCACAGAATGTTCTGGAAAATAAAAAGAAAAAATTCTTTTTAAATAAAGTTGTTACAATCAGCTATGGTGGTTTAAATTTATCATTCAAGGTCATTTTATATAAGGCGAATGATTTAACATCCTCCACACACGTATTTGGGGACGTTCTGGAACAGGTAATTTAATAATTCTGTTTTTCGCGTCTATTTCTTTCCAGATTATTGGTTCGGGTGTTTTGTAACGTGAAAGAATTCACATTCCGATTACCTAATATTAGGCGTAAAATTAATAATTAAATTCGATCGATATGGAAGCTCATCTTAAATTTGAGGACACTTGCAAGTTAGCACAGGGCATAGTAGGTATGAATTTAGCAGATGTGAATGAAAATACAAGCTTATCAGATTCTATTGCATATAGTAGGACTGAACACGATCTGGCATCTCAATGTATTTCTCTATCATTTATCTGAAAACCTACAGTTCACTGGATATATGTGATTTAACACTCAAAATCTAGCATACAGTCGATTATTGTGACAATGCAAAACTTGGATTTACATGTTGTGCTTATTGTGACTACTTTTGTACGATTTTTATCTTTGCCTTTGCAACATTTTGTTTAATAAAACAATGACGTTGTAACGACAAAAATTAATGGCCGACATATTGCGTAAATTAAATTAAATTTTATTTACGTTGCACCAATGAGAAAAAAGCAAATCTTGCCGTTTAACCAATAGTGTGCAAGTAGACATATATTACTATGGCATGCTATTTAAGCACGGCAATTTACCATACAAGTCAGTTGTCGCATTTGCATTCTGCTTTGCGTTACGCGTGTGCGTTCTGTCGGCTGTCAATACCTACGCTGGTGATTTGATTGTTTCACCAACAATTGGCTACATCCGTGACTCATCTTGTTGCGGTACAACCAGCGAGACGAGCTAATTAATTGCAGAACCTGAACGACTTTTTCCACATGGTGATTACAACTCGACAACGGGAGGAACAACAACCAGAGTCCACCCAAGGCTCTAGGACATCTTCACACTCTGAATAATTCAGGAGAACGCACGACCAGGCCCTCTTAAGGGAACCCTATCAGTAACAAATCTATATTCAGAGCACCTTAATCGAGTTTGTAATGTCGTACGGCATTTACTTGAAGCCGGGGCGTTTCCAAAATTGGCGACCGCGCCAGGATATTGATTATTGTTCTGATTTTTTTGGTATAAATAAAATTGACTTCCTTTTTCATTTATTTGGGATAAAAATAGATTAACATTTGCGTTTTCTTTACCCTGATCATGGTCTTCTGGGAATTTTGTTGGGTATATATTCGTGGATTTGTGTTGAATTTTTTTTTGGGGATATAATAATAATAATACATTGGCATCAAAGGCCAACGGGGCCTCTGTTCATCTTTTCTACGTACAAAACGGTACCGTACGTACTCGACAGGCTCAATTGCGGATTTTTGGAAGCAGTCACTGTGACGTGCTGCGCTCATTCAACTGTGGAAGCTTTTTGTGGGTAAGCGTTTTGTTAAAGTATATTTATATATTTTCATATTGCTTATAAATTTATGCTTTTAAGATCCCGTAAGATTGTTAGAATGTCAGGTCCAATTTTAGATATTGATGTTCCTGTTTGGGATGGAGATAGTGAACTATTCTTTATGCGCGTAGACTCCGCTTTCTCCCCGTTTCCTGTTTATGACAGTCATCAAAAACTGTCAAAGGTTTTTGCTAAACTAACTTCTGAATTGCAGCGACGGATTTATCCTAAGCTTGAGGCCATTAGGAAGCTACCTAATCCCATTTTGGGCCTACAAAACGAAGAAGAATCCTTGCTTGGGCCCACAGAGACTGAGCAGATAATAAACAAATATGCGCAGTTAGACATGCCGAACCTTGGCCCCATCGAAATATTGAGGGAAATACGGAAACGTTGGTACAAAACCAACATTTCTGACCATGAGGCTAAGGTTGTTTTTATTAACAATCTTCCACAAGCATTTAAACTATTTGCCAGACAGCTTCCCAACACTCTCTCTATAGATTACTTATCTGAGAGATGTGAGTTATAATATAG
The DNA here is from genome assembly GCA_029291075.1 of Eudiplozoon nipponicum. Classification (NCBI taxonomy): domain Eukaryota; kingdom Metazoa; phylum Platyhelminthes; class Monogenea; order Mazocraeidea; family Diplozoidae; genus Eudiplozoon; species Eudiplozoon nipponicum. Next base: position 21,943 of record JAQBSW010002387.1, on the reverse strand, counting down.
GGTTGTGGAATCCAAAGTGAATCCATCATCCTTTTCTTAACCCCCGCAAGATGATAGACTCTTCTCTTTAGAAAGGACAATGGCGAACATGGCTAAAGTTCTAGAAGGATTGGCCATTACCAAATCCGAGCTAAATCAAGTGAATGTTCGACCCAAATTCTTTCCTTAGCCAAATTATAACGATAGGCGGCGATCGAGATCTCCGCAATCCTTTAATAAATATGCCCCAAAGAACTGGTGTTATAACCACCAGAAGTTTTTTTATTCATGCCAAGTCTGTCTTTGTTGTTCCGAAGAATTTCCGAATGAGTGCCAATTTCCACAGCTGACGGAAAGGACAACAGACCGCAGGCACAAAGGTGCATCAGTATCGGGAAACGTCTGGCGCAGGAAGTAGAAGACCGTACTTTCTGCACATCAACGGCATCAACGGCGCCACAGGGAAGAAGCCAACTACAATCCGACATCCCCGTCGACTCTTTTCGTCCACGCCGAATTTTTCACATAGATAACCAAACGGACAACGCCGGTCGCAATCATCAGCCTACTTGTTTGCATGACCCGGCCAAACAGACCAACGAGCTTCTGCACCTTCTTGATTTCAAAACTGGCGAAGAGTTCATCGTAGACATAGGTGCCGCAGTCTCAGTTCTCAAGGGTGATTCAATGGCCGAGAAATCGCTAGGCGTTCTTCTTGCAACAGCTACAGGCGAGCCCATGCGAACTTATGGCTACCGGTACCGCACACTCAACATAGGTCTACGACGTGAATTTTCCCACAACTTCATCATTGCCAAGGTCTCACATAATATAATATGCCTTGATTTCCTTCTGAAATTTCGGCTCATTGTTGATCTTGCCAATCAAAAGATCATCGACCCCTCCACGGACTTGAGCAAAGTTTTTGGACACTTGCCTCCAAGCGTTTGGAGTTACAGGTCATTCAGCCAACCCCAGTGCATCATTCAGCAGAGATATCAGCAGCTCTTCGAAAATACAAATCGCTTTTCGATCTTAACAAGTCAGAGCTACGAGTCTCTAACACGATGCATCATATCGTCACAGAAGGACAACATATTGCACTCAAGAAGCGACCACTGGCCCCTGCTAAGCTGAAAGCTGCCCAAGAAGAATTCTCAAGGCTTTTGGAAAAGGGAATCATCAGATCATCGTAAAGTTCTTGGGCGTCACCACTGCACTTAGTCTCTAAATCAAACGGATCGTACAGAGCCTGTGGAGACTACCGTAATCTAAATTGAGTGTCAAAATCTGATGCATATCCTATTCAAAATATTAACACTTTACTTGAAAAACTCAACGGCAGCAATTTCTTCTCAGTGATTGACCTCAGACAAGCGTACCATCACATACTGGTAGCACCAGAGGATATCGAGAAAACTGCAGTCATCACTCCATTTGGCCTTTTCGAATATCTTTACATGCCTTTTGGACTTAAGTTTGCTACTCAGACATTTCAAAGATTCATGGACAACATACTTCGCGACGACTCTGCTTATTGTATGTCATATCTCGATGACATTATGGTATTCAGTTCAGATCTAGAATCTCATGCGAAACATCTACGAAATGTCCTCTCACGCTTATCCAACCACGGACTCAAGATCAGCTGTGACAAGACGCAGATTGCAACTTCATCCGTCGACTTCTTAGGGCATCGCATCACGGCCCAAGGAATTCAATCGTTGCCGTCAAAGACGAATTCAATCAAGAATATCAAGTCACCAAGGACTGTCAGCGAGTTGCAGAAAATCCTGGGAGTACTAAACTATTATCACAAGTTCCTTCCGGGCCTTTCAAAACAACTTTATCTTTTGTGCAGGCACCTGCGTAACCGAAAAGGACTTAGCAAGAATTTCATCATTGCTTGGTCATCTGAAGATGAGGAATTACTTCGACTTGCCATCAACTCGTTATCAAATGCCACAATGCTAACACATCCAGATTTTGAAAAGCCATTTCTACTCACGACAGATGCCTCCGAATTCGCTATTGGAGCCACGTTGGAACAAGAGATCGACGGAGTTCGGAAGCCTATCAGTTTCTACTCGCGTACTTTCCAACCAGTAGAAACGAGGTACGAGGCTTTCGACCGAGAACTTCTGCCATCCACGACGCAGTGCGCCATTTTATCAGCATCATTGGCAGTAGCAGATTTGTTGTTTTCACAGATCATGCACCACTAGTTAGCGCACTTCGAAACGCAACTTCATCTATCGCCAAGTACCCTGCCAGAGTGGAAAGACAGCTTTCTCGTCTAAGCGAATGGCAATTTGACGTCTTTCACGTCAAGGGCAAACAGAACTTCATTGCAGATGCCCTGTCCAGGCCAGACGTCTCTCTACAACCACCTTCGCCGTCACCATTCACTGTCAACTCCGTGGCACTCAGTGAGCCTGCACTAACGCCAACTCTCGTGCGAACTGAACAACGCGGTGACATTCACATTCAAAGATCAATAGCCCGTCACCCAACCAAGTTCATATACCGTCTGTGGGAAGGCTTACCAATTGTTTACTTCACGGGTACGCAGCCCAACAAGCCAGTTCTGCTGACCAGCCTTCAGAGAAAAGTTTTCGATTCAATTCACTCAATTTCTCACCCAGGAAGCCAAGTGACTGTCCGACTTCTTACAGATCGTTTCTGGGGTCACAGACTTAGGCAGAATGTTAAACGATGGGTCTCCGAGTGTGCTATTTGTCAGAAAAATAAGATCACACGACACACTCGTTCTAAGTTGCAACAATTTCGAATTACTTCTCGCCTAGCCATCGTCCACATCGACATAGTTCATCTGAAAAAGGTTCAAGGTTTCAGCTACCTTCTAACTATGATCGATAGATTTACACGGTGGCCTGAGGCATTACCTCCGGGAACCATTTCTGCAGACGAAATAACTAACGGTTATATCTCTGCATGGATATCCAATTATGGTGTTCCCAATGAGGTCATCACGGACAGAGTCACTTGCTTCTTATCTGATCGTTTCAAAACCACCTTGCGGTACATGGGAAGCATCTTACGCCAGACGACTGCCTACCATCCCCAAGCTAATGGCATGGTAGAGAGAATGCATAGGGAACTCAAAGCTGTTTTAGCATCCTCGTCCATTAATGGCAACTGGGTCGATGCACTACCTTTAGTTCTGCTTGCCATGCGTTCCCGTACTCGTGAATCCATTAAAAACGTCTGCGTCACAACTCTTGTATGGCATGGATCTACGCCTGCCTAGTCAGCTCCCACGTCTACTACCGGCACAAGATGACCCACAAGACGAAGCTTCCCGCCTTCGACTTCATTTCTGAACAGCAGCCGAGACACACGCCTCGTCCAGTCTTCGTTCACCCACAGCTCCACAGCTGCAAGAGATTACTCGTTCGCAACAATAATGCTGTTGCACCACTACAACCAAAGTATCGCGGTCCTTACCCAATTTTGCTCAGAAAACCAAAATACTTCATTATTATGCAAGGCGCTACACCGACATCAGTAAGCATAGACAGGTTGAAACCGTTTATCGAACCGCCTGATCCTGAGAGCGTTCAACATTCAACCCACGTCTCAGGCTCCGTCTGCCCACAATCTCAATATCCTGCTTTGTATAACGCGTAATTAATTTTTTTAAACATTAACATTAACTATCAAAATTTTTTTAAACCTTACGTTATTTTTCGTATTTGTCTCACGTGGCATAACCAGCTGTTCTTAGCTAACAATTGTGTAGCATTTTTGAATAGTTCTCTGTTCGTGTACATATTTTTATGCAGTTACCTTTGATTTTAATGTATATATTTTTACATTATAATGTATTTCTCACACATGGCATCACACTGCCTATTTTGTTATGACCAGCTACTTAGAGCTAACGCTTTCGTGTAGCAACACTAAGTAGTGATCAGCTTCATATCATGGTACAGGCCACTTTCAATGCATATCTCAACTTTATCTATTTCACAAAGACCACTCTACAAATGTCATGACCACAACGTCGAGCACTCTAGCTCCTTTGGTCGTATACAAACACATTGACGACGATTCAACCTGCTTAGGTTTTAACTTAAACCTGGCAAATTCAGAGGCGATTTACCTCGAAATCTTCACGCTGCGGCTCCCAAAACTTACACTGCTCTATTTTGCCTCACGTGGTATGACCGACCACTAGAGCTAACAATTTGTGTAGCAATTCCTAGTGGTTACCTGGCATCATATCATTGTTGAAGCAACCAACAAGCATATTTAAGCCCAGCATTTATGGTTCATCATATTTTTGCTTAACTTGGTTCGAACTCTGTCATGCATTTCTTATCTAGCCTCGCAGAGAGGAATTCTTTTTCCTTTTTTTCAGAGAGGAAAGTGTTGTAACGACACAAATTAATGACCGACATATTACATAAATTAAATTCAATTTTATTTACGCTGCACCAATGAGAAAAAAGCGAAATTTGCCGTTTAACCAATAGTGTGCAAATAGAAATATATTGCTATGGCATGCTATTTAAGCACGGAAATTTACCATGCAAGTCAGTTGTCGCATTTGCATTCTGCTTTGCGTTACACGTGTGCGTTCTGTCCGCTGTCAATACCTACGCTGGTGATTTGATTGTTTCACCAACATTTGGCTACATCCGTGACTCATCTTGTTGCGGTACAACCAGCAAAACGAGACAATTAATTGCAGAACCTGGACGACGTTTTCCACATCGTGATTACAACTTGACAACGGGAGCAACAACAACCAGAGTCTACCCAAGGCTCTAGGACATCTTTACACTCTGAATAATTCAGGAGAACACACGACCAGGCCCTCTTAAGGGCCCCCCTATCAGTAACAAATCTATATTCAGAGCAGCTTAACCTAGTTTGTAACGTCGTACGGCATTTACTTGAAGCCGGGGCGTTTACAATTCTGTGCTTGTGCCTTCTCACATCACCCTTCGGGAAAGGGCCAGGGATTAATCATGCACGCGGATTGTAGTAACAGCTACTTGATATTAGGTAGGAGGGCAATATCACACTAAATAGACAACTAACACGCAGAAGCTCTTACATTAACTACAAAACCTCCTACAAACTAATGATGGATCATGAGGCGCACACAGCGTTAACTAATCACAAGCAAAATTAAAAGAAGCCATAGATTTAGCCTTTCACAATTATGAGATTTTGAAGAGAAAACCATTTTATCAGACTCATACAGGCATATTAATAATGTGTCCGACGCCGTCTATGGGGCTCTCATTAACTAATATGATTGGAACCTCTACACTATTCATTCAAATATAATAACGTTAGTGATTTAATCTTCAGAAATGTTGTCAAGAGGAAAAGCCACAGGCGTTCGGGTAAATATATCAATCATAGTTAACAGATAGTATAAATCTTGAAGCTGAGTCATATAAACTATGTCGATGTAGACGATGGCTAGGCGGTAAGTTATTTGAAAACATTCCAAATTAGATAGAATGTACCGGGTGATCTTTTTCATGGCATAAAGTACACTCGGAGAACTATTTTTTCGCGTTCTCTCTAAGTATATGCAATATGTATAGCCATCACATTAATTCTTGGGTGAACGATGGATTTAATGGAGCTAAAAACCGTTCTCTGACGACTGATAAGCAGAAATAGCTTGTGGGGTTGCGTGTTCGTGAATTGAAAAATGGGTAATCCTACCCTGAGTTGACAAGCAAATTTGGTTGAATGACGCGATACTGATATTTGTTTGTGAGTTTCACCGCGCAGTTCCCTTCGTAGAAGGGTGGTGATAGGGTAGGATCACGGTGGATCACAGAGTTGACAGTGAATGATGAAGGCGAAGGTGGGTTAGTGAGATTTCTAGCCTGGAAAGTGCGTCTGCAATAATGTTTTGATCGCTCTTTACATGAAAAATATCGAACTTTCATTTACTTTGACAGCTTTCTTTCTACTCTGGAATGTTAATTGGCTTTGGTTAAAGTTGTATTTCAAAGTAAGCTAACTAGTGGTGCATGATCTGTAAAAACAAAAGTTCCTGATGCCAATGATGCTGATGAATTTGCGCACTGCATCATGGATGGCGAGAATTTCTTAACCGTAATTGTGTTTCCAATATCTACTGGTTGCAGATTACACGAGAAAAACTGATAGGCTTCCGAACTCCGTCAATATTTTGTTCCAAGGTGGCCCCATTAGCAAACATGGATAGTAAATGATTCACCAGCAAACGCCGTGAAACATAATGTATGTTAGCAGAGAGTGGGTGTCTAGAAGTACTTCCAGAATATAGCTCTATCAGTTTTGTCCGTTGGCTGGTGATCCTCTGATTAGATTTAAATGAATAAAAAGGATGTTCGATTACGTATGACTGGATGCGCAGCAACAAGAAGGTTGGCTTGACTGAAGACTACCCGGATTATTGAAACTGTAATAAACGCAAGCAGAAAAGTCATCGTAAATAATCAGTGCAGAAAGAAATAGAGAGCAATCACACGTAGCGTGCAGAGCAGAGTGAGTGTTGCGTGAAAATTGCGTCGAACTTATATAGATGTGAAGTCGCACATAATTGGTCAACGGTAGTTTTGCGCGTTCTCATTGATTCAGTTTATTAAACTTTGAATTTAATTTTGACAATATGTTGGCGAATAAATTTTAGCCGTTACAATTTATATAAGATTTTCTAACTACTACGCCCTTTATAATCTGACGTAACACGTTTGTGTAAATCACATAATTATATTGACTTTTATCAAACCAATAAAAATTCATACAATGTGACCTGAGTATTGTCCAATCACATATCAACTGCAATTCATTCATTACATAATCGGAATGCATTAGTGACGCAACAGACGGACGTGCTTACCTTTAGCATTCATTATCGCCTCGCCGTCTTGTTCGTTGTCTACAATCAGTTACTACACACGCTGTTCTGCATGCACTGTTTCATTTTACACCTTGCCGTTACTTATTTGACATTTGATAACTGTTTCTGCTGCATTTCCAGACAAACGTTCTCGCTAATTTATTAATCAGTTGCGTATCTTTTGGTGCACTCGGACATATTATTCACTGTGATCCTCAGCAAAGCGTTTGGAAAAGATTGCTTCTACTACTTGTTGATGTCCATCTGCATAACCGTTACTAACAATGGATCAGAAAATGTACAGATATTTTCTCAGGATCTCTATACAGTAGCTTCTGCTCTGGTGTTCTTACTATTCTCGTAAATTAAATAAATCTCATTTAAGTGAAAATTGGTAAAAATTCTTTAAAACAAATTTCCGAGCTTGAAGTAAATTCCCATCCCATTTTATTTAACCAGTCGAACAACATGGAAGGCCGAAACGCGTCAGTGCGTGCGACTCTCTGTAGGTTATTTATGATTTCGTTTGAAATCCTGATATATTTAAATAGTTACATGACGAAACAATATTTCCTCTATTGGCGACCAATAAATAACAACATTTCTTCTTAGTCCTTTCCGGTTTTTTATTGGCTTGAATAATGGGTTTAAATGTTTTCATTGACAATAGAAAAATGTTTGAAAATACTAAAGTATACTTAAATTATCTTTAATTCTTTTAAAAATTTGGGAACAGAATGTCTTTGATGAAATGGGTCTTAGAAGATAAAATCTTAATGCCTTATTTTTTAATGCGATACCATATCCAATTAACTGAGGTAGTCGTAATTTGCGTTTTGTCGCAAGTGATTTCAACTGCGTAGTCTGCAATGTGTGATTATATATTTCTAACTTACTTAGAGTGAGATACCAGTTCAGGACTATAGAGTACTATGCCATCAATTTGTTACATACAGTATTTTTTGTTTTCTATGTAGTTCTGAAATCTTAAATAAAATGGCATGTAAATCTATTCAGTTAAGCTAAAATAAATGATGACTGCAGGCTTGTCTAAAGTCAGTAACCAAAATATAATTCCTTCAACCGAGTTCTTCAAACAAAGTATCAATAACAGGACTGAGTATGCATCTGAATTTGTCACAGAGCTTAAAATTCGATGATCGCTTTTGGCTCTGCATGAGCCATTGACTATAGAGACGAAGTAAAGTATAGATATAAAAATATTTTATGATGTCCAAATAATTCCTACTACAAGTGTTCATGATAATTCATCTTAAGTGCTCTTTTAGTTTGGCAGAAGGCAATGACCTATTCTTAAGCGTAATAAATAATATTGCGGTGTTAATATGGTGCAACATTTTGGTTGATACGTTGGTCTGACTTACTGAGATCGTAAAATGTACCGTCCTATTATTCCACATTCTTCGACTAAATATATAGTGGTTAAAGGGCGTAATACCGGCTCCTACTGATGAGTCGCCAGTAAGCACGAAACGAATGTGCATGAGATTATACTTTCCGTTCATGCTGCCTTTGGTTTATCCTTCTGGTCACAAATGAACTAATTTGTTACTTGGTTCGCAACACCTAATACATACTCGTATAATGCTTTGTTCTCAATAAATGCCGTTCTCAAATGATGCAGCGGAAATTGTCGCATGAATTGCAGCTCCCAACATTCGGAAGGCGTTTTCAAAAACATTGTTTAATTCCGATAGAGAGCCTTATGCAGTTCTGTTTGCTCGATCATCGATAATTTGACACTTCGACTAGAAATCCAGTCATAGAATGATGTGTGAGACCGTGGCTATGATGAATTTGTACAAAAATTTATGTCGTAAACATATATTCAGAGATCGGCGCTCGCAAAAGTAGGAATGAATGAGCACACTCTTGGCTGCTGCAAACAGTACCACTCCAGAAATCTGTGCAAGGGAATCATTCTTGGTAATAAAAATAACTGAACCTGAGTTTACAATAATTTCTGCTCCGGTAAAAAACTCCAAAATAGGTAAAAATTTTATTTAGCCGTTTTGAAGGATCATATATGCAGATATATACCTCATTTCGTATGTAAACGCCACGGCTTCAAGTAAATGCCGTACGACGTTACAAACTCGGTTAAGGTGCTCTGAATATAGATTTGTTACTGATAGGGGGCCCTTAACGGGGCATGGTCGTGCGTTCTCCTGAATTATTCAGAGTGTGAAGATATCCTAGAGCCTTGGGTGGACTCTGGCTGTTCTTCCTTCTATTGTCAAGTTTTAATCACGATGTGGAAAACGTCGTTCAGGTTCTGCAATTAATTGGCTCGTCTCGCTGGTTGTACCGCAACAAGATGAGTCACGGATGTAGCCAATTGTTGGTGAAACAATCAAATCACCAGCGTAGGTATTGACAGCCGACAGAACGCACACGCGTAACGCAAAGCAGAATGCAAATGCGACAACTGACTTGCATGGTAAATTGCCGTGCTTAAATAGCATGCCATAGTAATATATGTCTACTTGCACACTATTGGTTAAACGGCAAGTTTTGCTTTTTTTCTCATTGGTGCAACGTAAATAAAATTTAATTTAATTTACGCAATATGTCGGTCATTAATTTGTGTCGTTACAACACTTTCCTCTCTAAAAAAAAAAGAAAAAGAATTCCTCCCTGCGAGGCTAGATAAGAAATGCATGACAGAGTTCGAACCAAGTTAAGCAAAAATATGATGAACCATAAATGTTGGGCTTAAATATGCTTGTTGGTTGCTTCAACAATGATATGATGCCAGGTAACCACTAGGAATTGTTACACAAATTGTTAGCTCTAGTGGTCGGTCATACCACGTGAGGCAAAATAGAGCAGTGTAAGATTTGGGAGCCGCAGCGTGAAGATTTCGAGGTAAATCGCCTCTGAATTTGCCAGGTTTAAGTTAATACCTAGGCAAGTTGGATCGTCGTCAATGTGTTTGTATACGATCAAAGGAGCTAGAGTGCTCGACGTTGTGGTCATGACATTTGTAGAGTGGTCTTTGTGCAACTGATGAAGTTGAGATATGCATTGGAAGTGGTCTGTACCATAATATGAAGCTGATCACTACTTAGTGTTGCTACACGAAGGCGTTAGCTCCAAGTAGCTGGTCATACCAAAATAGGCAGTGTGATGTCATGTGTGAGAAATACATTATAATGTAAAAATATATACATTAAAATCAAAGGTAACTCCGTAAAAATATGTACACGTACATTGCCTCAGAGATGGCATAATACCAGAGAACTGTTCAAAAATGCTACACAATTGTTTGCTAAGGACAGCTGGTTATGCCATGTGAGACAAATACGAAAAATAACGTAAGGTTAAAAAAAATTTTGATAGTTAATGTTAATGTTTAAAAAAATCAATTACGCGTTATACAAAGAAGGACATTGAGATTGTGGGCAGACGGAGCCTGAGACGTGTGTAGAAGGTTGAACGCTCTCAGGATCAGGCGGTTCGATAAACGGTTTCAATCTGTCTATGCTTACTGATGTCGGTGTAGCGCCTTGCATAATAATGAAGTATTTTGGTTGTCTGAGCAAAATTGGGTAAGGACCGCGATACTTTGGTTGTAGTGGTGCAACAGCATTGTCGTTGCGAACGAGTACTCTCTTGCAGCTGTGGTGCTGTGGGTGAACGAAAACTGGACGAGGCGTATGTCTCGGCTGCTGTTCGGACATGTTACCGAAATGAAGTCGAAGGCGGGTAGCTTCGTCTTGTGGGTCATCTTGTGCCGGTAGTAGACGTGGGAGCTGATTAGGCAGGCGTAGATCCATGCCATACAAGAGTTGTGACGCAGATGTTTTAATGGATTCGCGAGTACCGGAACGAATGGCAAGCAGAACTAAAGGTAGTGCATCGACACAGTTGCCGTTAATGGACGAGGATGCTAAAGCAGCTTTGAGCTCCCTATGCATTCTCTCTACCATAACATTAGCTTGGGGATGGTAGGCAGTCGTCTCACTTAAGATGCATCCCATGTACCGCAAGGTGGTTTTGAAACGATCAGATGAGAAGCAAGTGCCTCTGTCCGTGATGACCTCATTGGGAACACCATAATTGGATATCCATTCAGAGATAAAACCGTTAGTTACTTCGTCTGCAGAAATGGTGCCAAGAGGTAATGCCGCAGGCCACCGTGTAAATCTATCGATCATTGTTAGAAGGTAGCTGAAATCTTGAACCTTTGTCAGATGAACTATGTCGATGTGGACGATGGCTAGGCGAGAAGTACTTCGAAATTGTTGCAACTTAGAACGAGTGTGTCGTGTGATCTTATTTTTCTGACAAATAGCCCACTCGGAGACCCATCGTTTAACATTCTGCCTAAGTCTGTGACCCCAGAAACGATCTGTAAGAAGTCGGACAGTCGCTTGGCTTCCAGGGTGAGAAATTGAGTGAATTGAATCGAAAAGGTTTTTCTGAAGGCTGGTCGCCAGAACTGGTTTGTTGGGCTGCGTACCCTTGAAGTAAACAAGTGGTAAGCCTTCCCACAGACGGCATATGAACTTGGTTGGGTGACGGGCTATTGATCTTTGAATGTGAATGTCACCGCGTTGTTCCGTTCGCAGGAGAGTTGGCGTTAGTGCAGGTTCACTCAGTGCCACGGAGTTGACAGTGAATGGTGACGGCAAAGGTGGTTGTAGTGAGACGTCTGGCCTGGATAGGGCATCTGCAATGAAGTTCTGTTTGCCCTTGACGTGAAAGACGTCAAATTGCCATTCGCTTAGACAAGAATGCTGTCTTTCCACTCTGGTAGGGTACTTGGCGATAGATGAAGTTGCGTTTCGAAGTGCGCTAACTAGTGGTGCATGATCTGTGAAACAACAAATCTGCTACTGCCAATGATGCTGATAAAATGGCGCACTGCGTCGTGGATAGCGAGAAGTTTTCGGCCGAAAGTGTCGTACCTCGTTTCTACTGGTTGGAGAGTACGCAAGTAGAAACTGATAGGCTTCCGAACTCCGTCGATCTCTTGTTCCAACGTGGCTCCAATAGCGAATTCGGAGGCATCTGTCGTGAGTAGAAATGGCTTTTCAAAATCTGGATGTGCTGGCATTGTGGCATTTGCTAACGAGTTGATGGCAAGTCGAAGTAATTCCGCGTCTTCGGATGACCAAGCAATGATGGAATTCTTGCTAAGTCCTTTTCGGTTCCGAAGGTGCCTGCACTAAGGATAAAGTTGTTCTAAAAGGCCCGGAAGGAACTTGCGATAATAGTTTAGTACTCCCAGGATTTTCTGCAACTCTCTAACAGTCCTTGGTGACTTGATATTCTTGATTTAATTCGTCTTTGCCGGCAACGGTTGAATACCATGGGCCGTGATACGATTCCCTAAGAAGTCCACGGATGTAGTTGCAATCTGCGTCTTGTCACAGTTGATTTTGAGTCCGTGGTTGGATAAGCGTGAGAGGATATTTCGTAGATGCTTCACATGAGATTCTAAATCTGGACTGAATACCATAATGTCATCGAGATATGACATACAATAAGCAGAGTCGTCGCGAAGTATGTTGTCTATGAATCTTTGAAATGTCTGAGTAGCACACTTAAGTCCAAAAGGCATGTAAAGATATTCAAAAAGGCCAAATGGAGTGATGACTGCAGTTTTCTCGATATCCTCTGGTGCTACCGGTATGTGATGGTACGCTTGTCTGAGGTCAATCACTGAGAAGAAATTGCTGCCGTTGAGTTTTTCAAATAAAGTGTTAATATTTGGAATAGGATATGCATCAGATTTTGTCACTGAATTTAGCTTACGGTAGTCTCTGCAGGCTCTGTACGATCCGTTTGATTTAGAGACTAAGTGCAGTGGTGACGCCCATGAACTTTTCGATGGTCTGATGATTCCCTCTTCCAGAAGCCTGAGAATTCTTCTTGGGCAGCTTTCAGCTTAGCAGGAGCCAGTGGTCGCTTCTTGAGTGCAATAGGTTGTCCTTCTATGACGATATGATGCATCGTGTTGGAGACTCGTAGCTCTGACTTGTTAAGATCGAAAAGCGATTTGTATTTTCGAAGAGCTGCTGATATCTATGCTGAATGATGCACTGGAGTTGGCTGAATGACCTGTAACTCCAAACGCTTGGAGGCACGTGTCCAAAAACTTTGCTCAAGTCCGGTGGACGGGTCGATGATCTTTTGATTGGCAAGATCAACAATGAGCCGAAATTTCAGAAGGAAATCAAGGCATATTATATTATGTGAGACCTTGGCAATGATGAAGTTGTGGGAAAATTCACGTCGTAGACCTATGTTGAGTGTGCGGTACCGGTAGCCATAAGTTCGCATGGGCTCGCCTGTAGCTGTTGCAAGAAGAACGCCTAGCGATTTCTCGGCCATTGAATCACCCTTGAGAACTGAGACTGCGGCACCTATGTCTACGATGAACTCTTCGCCAGTTTTGAAATCAAGAAGGTGCAGAAGCTCGTTGGTCTGTTTGGCCGGGTCATGCAAACAAGTAGGCTGATGATTGCGACCGGCGTTGTCCGTTTGGTTATCTATGTGAAAAATTCGGCGTGGACGAAAAGAGTCGACGGGGATGTCGGATTGTAGTTGGCTTCTTCCCTGTGGCGCCGTTGATGCCGTTGATGTGCAGAAAGTACGGTCTTCTACTTCCTGCGCCAGACGTTTCCGGATACTGATGCACCCTTGTGCCTGCGGTCTGTTGTCCTTTCCGTCAGCTGTGGAAATTGACACTCATTCGGAAATTCTTCGGAACAACAAAGACAGACTTGGCATGAATAAAAAAACTTCTGGGGGTTATAACACCAGTTCTTTGGGGCATATTTATTAAAGGATTGCGGAGATCTCGATCGCCGCCTACCGTTATAATTGGGCTTAGGAACGAATTTGGGTCGAACATTCACTTGATTTAGCTCGGATTTGGTAATGGCCAATCCTTCTAGAACTTTAGCCATGTTCGCCAGTGTCCTCTCTAAAGAGGAGAGTCTATCATCTTGCGGGGGTGAAGAAAAGGATGATGGATTCACTTTGGGTTCCAAAACCCTATATTCTAATTCACATCTCTCAGATAAGTCATCTATAGAGAGAGTGTTGGGAAGCTGTCCGGCAAATAGTTTTAATGCTTGTGGAAGATTGTTAATAAAAACAAACTTAGCCTCATGGTCAGAAATGTTGGTTTTATGCCAACGTTTCCGTAATTCCCTCAATATTTCGATGGGGCCAAGATTTGGCATATCTAACTGCGCATATTTGTTTATTATCTGCTCAGTTTCCGTGGGTCCAAGCAAGGATTCTACCTCGTTTTGTAGGCCCAAATGGGATAAGGTAGCTTCCTAATGGCCTCAAGCTTAGGATAAATCCGTCGCTGCAATTCAGAAGTTAGTTTAGCAAAAACCTTTGACAGTTTTGATGACTGTCATAAACAGGAAACGGGGAGAAAGCGGAGTCTACGCGCATAAAGAATAGTTCACTGTCTCCATCCCAAACAGGAACATCAATATCTTAAATTGGACCTGACATTCTAACAATCTTACGGAATCTTAAAAGCATAAATTTATAAGCAATATGAAAATATATAAATATACTTTAACGAAACGCTTACCCACAAAAAGCTTCCACAGTTGAATGAGCGCAGAACAAATGCACGTCACAGTAACTGCTTCCAAAAATTGAAATTATCCGCAATTGAGCCTCTCGAGTACGTACGGTACCGTTTTGTACGTAGAAAAGATGAACAGAGGCCCCGTTGGCCTTTGATGCCAATGTATTATTATTATTATATCCAACAAAAAAAATTCAACACAAATCCACGAATATATACCCAACAAAATTCCCAGAAGACCACGATCACGGTAGAGAAAACGCAAATGTTAATCGATTTTTATCCCAAATAGATGAAAAAGGAAGTCAATTTTATTTATACCAAAAAATCAGAACAATAATCAATATCCTGGCGCGGTCGCCAATTTTGTAAACGCCCCGGCTTCAAGTAAATGCCGTACGACGTTACAAACTCGATTAAGGTGCTCTGAATATAGATTTGTTACTGATAGGAGGGCCCTTAAGAGGGCCTGGTCGTGTGTTCTCCTGAATTATTCAGAGTGTGAAGATGTCCTAGAACCTTGGGTGGACTCTGGCTGTTGTTCCTCCTGTTGTCGAGTTGTAATCACGATGTGGAAAACGTCGTATAGGTTCTGCAATTAATTGGCTCGTCTCTCTGGTTGTACCGCAACAAGATGAGTCACGGATGTAGCCAATTTTTGGTGAAACAATCAAATCACCAGCGTAGGTATTGACAGCCAACAGAACACGCGTAACGCAAAGCAGAATCAAATGCGACAACTGACTTGCATGGTAAATTGCGGTGCTTAAATAGCATGCCATAGTAATATATGTCTACTTGCACACTTTTGGTTAAACGGCAAGTTTCGCTTTTTTCTCATTGGTGCAACGTAAATAAAATTGAATTTAATTTACGCAATATGTCGGCCATTAATTTGTGTCGTTACACGTATGATCTTTTCCAATCATATATTATTTTCGTGGTTAATCGTACTTGTACGATAGGAATAAGCATTAACAACAATAGCTGTCTTGACGTAGATTCTCTCATGAAACAGTTGTGTTCTTTAAATCAAATTTGCGAGCTTGAAGTAAACACTAATCGCATTATATTTAACCAATCGTCGAAATCATAAATATCCTACAGACAGTCGCACGCATTGACGCGTTTCGACCTTCCATGTTTTTCGACTGGTTAAATACAATGGGATTGGAGCTTACTTCAAGCTCGGAAATTTGATTTAAAGAATTTTTACCAATATTCACTAAAACGATATTTTTTTAATTTACGAGAATAGTAAGAACACCAGAGCAGAAGCTACTGTATAGAGATCCTGCGAAAATTTCTGTACATTTTCTGATCCATTGTTAGTAACGGTTGTGCAGATGTACATCAACCAGTAGTAGAAGCAATCTTTTCCAAACGCTTTGCTGAGGATCACAGTGAATTTTGCTAATAATATTTTCGAATGCACCAAAAGATAGGCAACTGATTAATAAATTAGCGAGCACGATTGTCTGGAAATGCAGCAGAAACTCATATACAAATGTCAGTACCTCGTCATTCAACCAAGTTTGCATGCCGACTCATGGAAGGATTACCCATTTTTCAATTCACGAACACACAACCCCACAAGCTATTTCTGCTTATCAGTCATCAGAGAACGGCTTTTAGCTCCATTAAATCCATCGTTCACCCAAGAAGTAATGTGATGGCTATACTTATTGCATAGACTTAGAAAGAACACGAAACGATAGTTCTCCTAGTCTACTTTATGCCATAAAACAGATCACCCGGTAAACTCTATCTAATTTGGAATGTTTTCAAATCACTTACCGCCTAGCCATCGTCTACATCGACATAGTTTATATGACTCAGTTTCAAGATTTAAACTATCTTTTAACTATGATTGATAGATTTACCCAAACGCCTGTGGCTTTTACTCTTGACACCATTTCTGAAGATTAAATCACTAACGTTATTATATTTGCATGAATAGTGTAGAGGTTCCAATCATATTAGTTAATGAGAGCCCCATAGACGGCGTCGAACTCATTCTTAATATGCCTGTATGAGTCTGATAAAATGGTTTTCTCTTCCACATCTGTTAAGTCCATGCTTGAGCTATATTATCAGTGTTCGCAAATTTAAGATTACCCTCCATGTTAATCACATTTAAATATATATATTTAATAATCTAGTAATAGCCAAAGAACTATGTACTTCTTACACAACACTACACCCAAGTATATAACCTGAAAAGAGGTTAGACGCGAGAAGCAGAATTATTAAATTACCTCTTCCAGAACGTTCCCAATGTGCATAAAAGATAAAACAAATTCGATGCATTCTTATATTGTAAAGATCGAGATTTATAAAACTGAACTAAGAAATAAAATGCCAATGGCAGCTTGCTTGAGAAAATCACGCCGGAACAATTGCAGAATACCGAAACTATAATTACGTACAATTCAAACGTATATATTCCTCTAAGTTTTTAAACAAATAATGTTCTAGAAATTAAACGAATATTTCCTCCTTTAATAATATACGTTTTAATCAGCCATGGTGGTTTAAATTTTCCAACAATTGGAACTTCATTTTTTCGGTGGAAAAATCTTCCTCTACATACACTACCTTCTCAAAAAAGTCTAGTAATAGACGTAATCTTTGTTCTTCGTCTGTAGTTGAAATTTTCTTGATCGAGATGTGCATACCGGAGCCTCTGTTGTCGCCGTTGTGCCCTGCTCATTTGTCACTGGCACTGCTAGTTCGTCTGACATTGATGGAACGTTATGATCTTGTTGCTCTGTAGAAAATGATGTCAGTGCCGTCATCTACGCGCCTTTTGATAGTTGCTGGTTTGACTTTTGTGCCTGCGTAATTGGATTGTACACATCATTCTCGTCCATGTAATGATGGTCCTCCAACTCATCAATTTCAGTCTTTTCATCAATTCAGATAAACTAGGGAATGCAACGATCAAATGTAACACAGTCAGCAATGCCATTTTCTTCTAAGACGACATTTTTCTCAGTCATCCTCATGACCTTATATTGTCCTTTTTGAAATGGAGTCAGGCAGTTCTTACTATTTTCATTAGTTACATACACATGCAAGGCTAATCTTAGATCAGATGACAAATAGCATTTGGTTTTTAGTTTTCTAGACTTTGTTGGAGCTAAACAGCACAACTTATCTCTAAGTGATCCTACAAACCAATCTACATAGCTAGAAGCCCAATGAAGACTATTTGGAGTGTCTATTAGAAGATCTTCAGGCAAACTTATTGGTTCTCCATATAGCAATTCTGCTATTGAAGTTCATAACTGTGCCCTATATCTGTTGCGCATGGCAAGCAATACTATAAGAAATCGTGTACCCAGATTGCTCCACTAGTGCACCTCAATGGCAGATTTCAGCTTATGAGGCAGCCTTTCTATCATCCCATTCGCACGTGGACTTTATACGCTAGTATGCATTACATTTATTCCCATAATATTGAGAGATCTTATGAAAAGCTGTGACATAAATTAACTACCGCGATCACTAGTGACGCTTACATGAACACCATAAGACGGTACCAAATTATGTAGGAACGTGAACTAGACTTCTTGTGTTGTTAAATCCTTTAAGATTGCTACTTCAAATTCACGATTAAAACGATCAACCATTGTTAGCATAGATTTTTGACCGTTAACTTCAGCCATCTCGACAATGTCTATATATACACGTCGGAACCGTCCAGTTGGTATCCCAATATTCTGTAAGTCTGTTCTAGTATGTCTCCACACATAACAAGTTTGACATCTGGCATGCGATCTTATCCAAGCCCGTATGCCTTTAGGCATATGCGGCCATACGTATCTAGCAGCAATCAATAGAATGGTCGCTTTTATGGATGGATGTCCCAAATCGTGCAAATTTTGAATTATTTTTGCGCAGAACCTTAATAGCACATATGGTCGGGTTTGATCTCTGGACGTTTCGCATAACAACCACTTGCCACTCAAGAGCTTGTGAATATATCCAGGTATTTTAGCCAATACTAACGTAAATGTATCCCATCCTTGCGCTTCCTCGATTCTATTAATAAAAATGTTAAGAGAATCTTCTACATTATTCAATAGACCTTGATGTATCACATAAAATTCTTCTTCATTTGGTCTGCTAAGTGCAACTTTACCAGCAATATTTGAGACTGTGAAGTCGAATTCTGCTGATTGGTAAACTGGACGTTCACCTTGCGAGAGTAATTGATTCTCGTGGCTATATGCTGTTGCTTATCAACGACCAATGATTTGTCAGTAATTTGAACTGCTGGCTGTCTAAATAATGCTCAAAATGTAACACTGCAGCATACAATGCATGAAGCTCTTTACTAAAATTATCCTAACATGTTTCTCGATCATCCAGCTATCGGCTATGAAACCTAATATGTCTTACTGTATCCTTGTATATTTTGCAACATCTGCAGCATCTTCGATTATTTTAAATGGCTTATCCCAATCTAAAGCTGCTAGAGTGCTTATGTCACTTAGTATATATTTATCCCCATGGATTTTTTCTTGGTCATCCAGACTCAAGGTGATAGGCCAAGACTTATTGTTCGTATTCTTTTCATGTTTGAGGTGACGTGATAGCGATCCTAAAATTCCGGCTAGACCTGGAAGAACTCGTCGATATTAGCTGATCATGCCCAAGAACCTCGCAACTGGATAACGGTCCGGGGCTCCGTTACGTCCTTGATAGCTTGGATTTTATCTTCCAAAGGTTTAATTCTTTTTCTGTATTGTATATCTATGAGATATTTAACTCAAGAGTATCCAAATTGTGCTCTTATTGTGTTTGACCTCTAATCCATATTATTCCAGCCTGGTCAAAACCGTTTCCAAATGCTTACGGTGCTCATCACGCGGTCGACTGAAAATAATTATGACGTCTATGTACACCCTCACAAATAAACAGTTATGAAAGACTTCTTCAGTTAAACGCTGTAATGTTTTACTGGCATTCTTCAACCCAAAAGGCATTTGAAGAAATTCATGCGATCTCCCTCTTAGATATCTGACTGTGGTGAGTGGTACAGAACTTTCCTCCATCGGTTTCTGATATTACGCTTTTTGGAGATCTAAAGATGAATAAACCTCATATCCAATTATGTCTCGGAGCAGAGTACTCTGGTTAGGGAGAGGATAAAAATCACCCTTAGTCATTGAGTTTAATAGATGATAATTCACACAAACACTCCATTGTCCCGGTTCTGATTTGGGAACTACCACTATCGTTGAAGCAAATTGTAACTTTACCTTCTACAAATTCCCTCTTCGCGCAATTAGTGAAATGCAGGCGCAGCAAAATTTTGCTTGTATTGTGCCAACGGTTGAGCCTTTGGTGAACAAAGCAATGGAGCTACCAATTCTATTTGGTGTTCTACTCCTAACTATAATCCATTTCAAGTCACTTTCCACTATTGGACGGGGTAAAAGAACTGTTTAACTTTTGAAGTGTTTGACTCAGTGTGTGTTTACGCCCCTATGCCTTCTCCGATAGTCTTAGTTTTGGAATCTAGTGTCAGTTTGAAATGATTCGTGCAATCCATCCAAATGATATGGTCAATGTCATCGGATTCCAGAAAGTTGCACTTAAAGGAAGATTTTTGTCCAAAGGATACAGACAGTACTTTCATCCTCATAACTCCTATCGGAATACCATTTGCGGCTCATAGTTGACAATCAAATGTGGGGCATTCTGCTTCCACAACATCTGACCTAACTATACTTACTTCTGCACCAGTGTCAATGAGAAACTCCAGATCATTCAATTCATCTCTAATAATGAATTTATTACTGGATAATCCAGCAATGTTTTCAAGTTCTCCGCTTAAGCAGAATCTAACCCTCTTGCCGTATTTGTCGGTGCTCTTTCCTATTGTTGGATTTTTCTACATTTCCTTAAATATGCCTTTTAGAAGCAAAACAGGGAGCCTTTGCAATAAAACCCCTCTCTATAGCTCCTACTAGTGGGGGTTTTATAATTTTCCCGGTGAGGAATTTCTCTCTATCGGTTTTGTGCTTCTTTTCAATCTGAGTCTACCTAAACGCGGGAATATGCAGTTTTCCACTTGGAACTTGGCACTTCGTCCATATTCACAATGTGCCTTACACCATCCGCACTCCCATCAAAGCGTTGACGCAATTAACTGCCTCGACGTCTAGAATTTCTATCCTGACATTGAAATTGCGAAATAGTTCTCGCCAAATCACCAATTTTGCGATTCATATTTGCAACTTCTCTAATTATTGAACAAATATTTTCCTGTTGCCAGCATAGTTTGTGTATCTCTCTGCCTGGCTGCACCATGACTGAATCTGCTGTTACAGCATGTACCCGTGGTTCCTACGGTTGATACACACCGTCTAGTCTTCTGTGTTTATTTAGCTAATCAACATTCATTGTCTCAAATACATATAATGTGGCTCTAATACTGGATGGTAACTCAGATGTAAAAATAGAGTTCATTACATCTCAGAATATATTCAATCCGGAAACTTTTGCACAAAGATGATCATAAAATTCTGATAGAAGTTGATGCCACATTTGTACTAAGCAAAACAAATCATGCAATAGTGCCGAACTTCCAGGATGATATCTCTGTTGAATTTTTGCCATTAACAACTCAAAGGCGTTTCACGGTTCTTCTTCAACAGTTCTGTTTCTAAAATTATCTAAGGTGCTTGTGAAATTCTCTGGCAATGCCACCCATTCTGCAGCAAATTACTCTATAGGGTTTATATATTGGTAAGCTTTAAATAGAATTTGGGCATCTCGGATCCAAATTCAATGTTTTTCGTGTTTTTATAGTGGTATACTGATAATTTTTGACTGCCGCGGTCGCCATATTTTGCAGAGGCTCCAACCCTATTAGGTAATAAGAGCCCGATAGTCGCCAAGTCGGATTCTGTCTTAATTTGCTTATATAAGTCTGATAAGATTGTTTTCCCTTCCATATCTGTTGAATTCATGCCAACAAAACCTTGAGCTAATTAAATAGTTTCCTCGAATTTAAAATTAGTCTCCATGTTAGTCATACTTAAATATATATTAGTTTATTCTAGGAATAGTCGGAGGACGGTGTACTTCTTGCGCAATACTACACCCGACTATATAACCTGAAAAAAGATTAGATGCGAAAAACAGAATTATTAAATTATCTGTTCCTGAAAGTTCCAATATGCACAAATAATAACACAAATTCGTTGCAGGCTAATATCTTGAAGATCAAAATTTCTAATAAAAAACTGAGAAATAAAATATCGAATGCAATATAATAGAGAAAATCAGACCGGAACTGTTACAGTGTAACACGCGGCTCCACGTTAAAACCCAACGACGTTCAATTTTGACAAATATGGTACTCTTTAAGGTCAAATAATCTAACTCTGTTTTTACACAATATTTCTCTTAACAATCTCTGTTAGTTTCAAGCAGTTTTAATTGAGATTTGTTGAACTGCAATTTTATTTGTAATTAAT